>JABFPB010001959.1:0-22339 GCA_022817645.1 Ceratoteleas bidentatus
GCTACTTACCGCACTAGTGCAATAATGTACAATTTACCGCCCGCTTAAGCGGGCGGTAAGTGCTCACTTACCGTGCACGTGATGTATAAAAACATAAATACTATTCTTAAAAGATTTGTTTAAGAATGGTAATTTTTATATGAAGCGACAGATTAAAATGTGTTATACGATCATACGGGTATACCCGCGTTGCGGTTTCCCACAATATACAAATTCCCAAAATAAAAATCTAATAGGAACTATGAAACAGATATTTACGAAATGTATTCGGAAAATTCGTACATGGAAAAGGCTGAAGAACACCCAGTCGTATGCCGTGCATGACTGAGTTGTGTCGCAGTTGTTTCCCACAAAGTGGGCAGACAGAAATATGCAATCGTAAATTTCGGTATCATTATTCTGCTTCCCACATTTTGTGGGAACCCGCAACACTGGTGTGTATTGTAAATTTGGATGTCTATCGAGGAAACAATTTTTTGAAACATTTTTTGTTTCAAATGGAAACTGTCAACACACTGTGTGGATCCATTCTGTCCCATAAGGATTTCTTATACATTTATATCTACATCGAACTTACATTTTTTTCCAAGTGAATATATTTTCCGTGTTTATTTATTGAGTTTACATTAATATGATATTATTTATGCTTGAAACAAAATTTTGAACTGAAGCTGAAATATATCAAATTTCAACCTGCGTCTTTTCCGGTCTGTTAGGTGAATCACACGGTCCACTGTACAGGGGAATATCTATATCAGGAGATCCCGCACAATGAAAAAGTTCTATATGATGTACGAGGTGTTCGCTTCCTTGCTGAATTGCTGGACCAAATTGGAGAATATGGTGCCTGCGATTATATAAGCAAAACAAAGATCAATGTGATAGTTTGTAATTGAAAAATGATTATTTAACATTATTTACAATATAATAAATATAAAATAATACTTTTTCACTAAAACAGATGGTAGTTTTTGGACCCGGCACCAGTAGGTCGTTTCGGTGTTTGGTACTTTCACACGATCAGCGAGTACTTCATATCGCCAAGCATCTTCAGGAAATTTCGGTCTTGTATGTGTTATTCTTAACAATTCCGTTCTTGACATACCAGAACTTTTTGCATCTGATACCTGAAGACCTGCTAGTGACGAAAGAGGACCTCTCCCTTTCAACCACACTACATGAGTTGTTCCTCTCTATATAAAATAATAATTTAATTAAAATTATCCTAATAATTATCCAGTATGTTTCATTGTAAACTGTCGATGTGCAATTGTATGATATTTGGTATTATCTAAACGAGTAAGAAATCGAAATTCCCACCGTGTCGCGTATAATATTTTTACGTTAGAGTGACCAGGAAGCCCGCGTTTCCGCACGTTAGGGTGGTAATGCGGGGCCCGAATTCTCGCCCCGAGAGAGAAAAAATTATATTCAAGTCCGCAATATCTTGCAAAAAAATTCATTAAAACGAATAGAAATGAATTGATATCTAAAAAATTAATTCTTCGCTGGAAAGATTTCGAATACACAATTCACTTTTCGATTCCATTCTATCTTATCGATGTGGAACAATTCTCTTCTATTCCAATGATGTCATAATGTTTTCAACTATAAATTTTGAATTCTTCAAAAAAAATTCGTTATTCTTCAATTTCATTGTATTTGATACATGATTGAATATAAAAACGGATTCTTTTCTACTTTTTCCTATTCTGGTTTGATCGATACTTAAACAAGTTTAACTTAATTTCACAAAGTGGAATTCATTCAACTATTAGAAAATTTAAACCAGGTTAAACGAATTCCAGAAAATGTCCGGAAGAAATTTAATGTTCTCGGATTAATGTTAGAAAGAATGTCTGGTACATCTTTTCGAGAAATGTACCAAAAATGGTACGTTTTTAAGTTCCTAAAATAATTGGTCATGGTTTAAAAAATTAAACAAAATTTTTTTAACTATTTTTGAAATTTTCAATTTTTTAAATGTGCAAATTTGAAATTTAAATTAAACTTTTTTGACACATTCCAGAAAAATCTATCTTTAACCCAAACGGAACATAGGTTTAGAGAATGTTACAGTGTGCTTACGGATAGTTGTATTAACGTTTAGAAAACGTCATGGTTTAGTAAACGTTAATGTAACCATCCATAAGCGACATTTCAACGTTCTCTAAAACGTTGTTCTGTCTGGGTAAGATGGATATATGGTGACACTTCCAACTTGCTTGGAACCCCACGTTTCCCGCAACATCCATAAGGCTTTCTAAAATCATGGTCTCCCCATCCACCCCGAACCACCATTCCAGAATAACAATTCCCCGCATTATTCCCAGCGCCTCTCTGAGAAAACTAAGTGGTAAAACTTACCACTTTTTTAGTTGTACGAGATACCACTACATTGATGCGAAGTACGATTTCAAGTGGTAAGGCATATTTGTCAAATGGTGAAAACTGTAACCCTCAAATGGTAAACGTTTACCACTTGAAGCAGTAAGGGATTAGTATTGATACATCGATCTTTGGAGGTTATATTTTGTCTAACATTAAACCAATACCATGCCTTCAGATACGCAAACACCCAGCGTTGGGACACCCTACGCCGTCGTCCCAAAGGAGTCGCGAAATATGCCGGCCGCTCTCGAACGAGCAATGATCGAATGAGCCGAATCCGTGTGATCACTTGATATGGCAGCACTCGTGGTGTGCGCGCGCGTGCCGCCCTCTACTCCCCCCGCCTCCACCCTCGCCCCGCACCCTCTCCCACTCGCGCGGTGCCTCGTTGCCCGGCGGCGCCGCCAGCGCCCCCGTCGGCCCCCCACTCCTCAGCACCGAAGCGGCACCCCGCGGTCCCCGGCTGAGCTTGCAGAGTGCTCCCTCTGCTGGCGCGACGCGGTACGACGCGACGACGGCTCGCTACGTTGTCACTGGCCTGCGAGCAGGGTGTCAGGTGCCCGCGATCCTCGCGATCCCGTGCCGGTTCTCGTGATCGAGCGGTGGTGCGGGGGGGAGGGGCCGATGGCGCGCCGCTCGGCGAATCGCTGTGAGTGAGTGAGCCGCATCGATATCGGCCGTTGTTGTCATCTGAGTCCGCTCTGGAGGGAAGCCCAGGTGGATGCCCGCCGGTCCGAACCGAGCACTTCAACGTGGCCGATCCTTGGACATGTAAGTAGAAGGAGACCTTGATGGATGGCCTGCTACGAGAGGATATGGTGTGGGACTGTGATTCCTTTTTTGCAACGATGCCAACTAAGGTGGAAATTTCGACCTTTCGCAAAGATGAAAATATGTGATCTGTTTAAGCATTAGAGAGATAAATCGGCAGTTGGCATCGTTGGTGTCTTGGAGAGTTTTGGTTGAAGTTGGTTGGGGAGACTGTCATGTGTATTAGTGCTGGAAGGTGTGGGAGTTGTGTTGTTTGGGGTATGTTGGAGAGGATGGGGTTTGTTGTACTTGGCCAGAGACACTAACGATGTTGATGGTGGGACTGGGTTTTGGTTGGAGTGGGTTGGAGACCAGGGTTTTTATTTTCTACTTGGAGAAAGAGTTAGTACCAAGTTCTGCAATGCTGGGAGGGAAGGAGTTGTGAAGAATGTTGGTTGGTGCATGCTGGAAACCTTGAGGGAATCGACTTTCACTACTTTTGCACTTGGCTGAAGACACTTCAATGACTAGATGCGGGGGGATTTGAGGTGGAACATATCATCGGAGACCTGGTTAAGGTGAAGGTCCCTCGATAAAGAGGAGAATGAAAGAAATACGGGAAGGACTAAAGTTAAGGATTATAGTTTTAGGATGAACTACCAGATATGGTAACTGTCTGAAGATGGTAGTTAACCATAAGGGTAGGACACAAAATAGACCCAATGAAGATCAACTTCCATTCAAGTCTGTCCTAAGAATAGATCATTGGGTTGAACTTTATCAAAAACCCATCTTCGAGGGAAATCCTCTAAAACCCCAACCCCAACCCCAAACTCTCCTAAAGGTTCCATTCCGCGGTTGCAATTCAGACAGACTCGGAGCGCAACATAATTATGGATACGAATCTGTCCCAGAACCCACTTAGACACACAATGACAACTACAGCCGCGGTCTTAAGGGTCTCCTGGATCGTAATTTGTCTTGCAACTTGCTTGGGCGCAGCGACACTAATTACCCGAAGATCTCACGGATGATAATCTGTCCTCTGGCCTGCTAGTTAGCATTTTACGGGTTCGCCGGACCGCGATTCATCCTTTGTCGTCTTTGTTCGGGTCGCGACGAGTCGAAGACTCTCTGGTGCGTCGGTGTTTAGGTCGCAAGTAAGTCTTCCTCTTTATGATGGAAAAAACCTCGAGGGCCTCTCGAGTGTCTCCTAAGGATGTCATCCGAAAAGCCCTGCGACATTCCTAGATCCGCTTTCAGCTAGCTTCTGAAAACTCGAGACCTTCCGGGTCAGCGTGCGGAACATCGCGTGTCCGAATTTCCCAAATTCGGGCATTTCGTCACTCGTTTCGCCAGAGAGTCGAGAACGGAAGGGATCGGGCTGAGCAGGCTTGAAGTGTGCAGCTGCCGACTCGGGGCTCGGAGTTTCGTTCCGCGAGGCTTGTTTTAGCCCCGCTCGATGCCGAGCGTTGATTGGGGAAGAGCGGCGGAGGTGTCGAGGCGGCGATACGTCTGTCTGGGAATTGTTTGGCTGGCGCGTTCTGCGTGCTCCCCGCAACCAGTGACAATGTATAAATTAGCCCCTTTCGGCTGTCCAAGATCCGCCAACTTGATAAGGCGAGCCCAGCGCGGTTTACAAACGGATACACGCTTAATTCAATTAACCCGGGCAAAAATGGATGATGCATTGCCTATACGCGCTTTTGGCAACCAGATAGCCGAGGGGGACTATCATACGTGACCATACTGCGAACAACTAGTCCTAACTTTTACAGTTTGAAAACTGATAAACATCCGACCAATAAAATTTGATACTTTTAGAGATACTCTTACTGACTGGCTATAATGGGATGGTTTTAAGAGTCTCTTTGAGGTTAGGATGTTAAGTCTAATAGGTTAGGTACCTTTAACATCATTAGTAATTAGATATACAGACTTATGCGTTCCTCTTACTGAGCACTTGGCTTTAAGAGGATGGTTTTAAGAATCTCTTTGAGGTTAGGATGGGCTGTCTAATAGGTTAAGTACCATCAACATCATTAGTAGTTACTTATGCAGACTTATAATTTCCGCTTACTGATAAGTATGTTTTACGTTTTCAAACCTTGCCAATTGTTTCATATGTATATGCGTTTCTTCCTAATCTATATCTTAAAAAGAGACTATAGAATATGAGTAACTTTAGATGCTCTGAATCTTGGATTATTATAAAGCATAATTGGGAATGTCCTTAAAATTTACAGACGGATTTCGTCACGACTAGCGCTTAATGATCCATAGATATCTTGATTTGACAGTGATGACTCGTTAGCCTGTCGTCGAAGACAGGTGGCGCATCGAGCGGAGCTTTTTCATCTGCAAGACGTTTGATGTTCGAACGTGTTCGCGATGTAAAGCAGGCGTTTGCGCGCGGATTACGCGATTTTAAGATAACGCTCGAGTTCTAAATAAGCATCGAGGCTGAAGCACTTTTAGAGAGATTGGACTGCAGAAGTCGAATAGGCTTAGCATTAGGCCTGACGTTAAAGAGTTGTAGGTGATTGTGGTAATTGCATCCTGTGTCGGTTGTGTAGAATTTCGGGTCGTTTGGTGCGGTTACTGTTTCGAGATGTTTTCAATATTGGAACGATGTTATGTTAACTAGATAAACTGACTTAACGTGCGGCCTTTGAATTTCGGCGTTTTTGGTTAATCGATTTCTCGTTCACTCGATTCCTCACGAACAAATAAGTAACTTACCAAGCCCCAATCGTGTAAACAATAATATGAGACAAACTGTTTGTATGTTTAATGAATGTAGCGTAAACTAAAAGGGAGCATTTAAGCCAGACGTAGTGGTGTAACTACATAGCTTAATGAGTTTGGAACATACATTTTTTAGTTTTGAATTTGTGATGACAGATACAAAAAATTGGCTTTGATGTTCATCAGAACTGATTTTAGGCACAGCAAAGTACATTTTTAAATCAATACTGTAATTCGTACATTACCCTAGCGATTGTAATGCAAACGAACAATCCGGCATATGTAATGTTATTTTAGTATTATAATTCAAATAACATTAAAGTAACGTTAAATTCATATCCGAATGTCTGTTTCTCATCAATAACAATATATTTACGTTAATTGAATAGTCGCATTCTATTAGGTACAACTCTATTTACGCGAATTTCACATCCTGGGCAGATATTTGCAAACAGCAAAAAATGATATATATCAATTCATTATTTTGAATAGGCAAAATTAAAATTCGCAAACATTGATGCAGCTTACAGCTCATGGCGTTCGTTTTTCGGTAATTATACTGTCTATCATTAATTTTGCTAATGCGAATTCGTTAACTACTAACAAATTGTAATTGTGGATTTAATTTTGCCGAATAATAATTAATAAATGTACAATAATAAATGTACTGTACTCATTAAATTTCGGTGCACTGAAACGGAATTGTGAAATATAACAAATCAGTTTGCAAAAGCGAAAGTGGAAAATAATTATCTCTTTTTTTTACTGTAATTGAAGTAACTTTACCCACCGATTTTAAGTTTGAAAAATCTCATCTTGAATACACTTAGAAGTATATTTCTAGCTGTAAAATTTAATTAACTTCTGGATCGGAATTTCAGAAATTTAGGATAATTGAAAAACTGATATAACCTCAAAATGAGGGTTAGACATTTTGTAATGTATGAAGGCATTTAACTCTCAAAATGAAAGTATTTTCTCGTTCATTTTTTCAGCCAAGGACATTTGTCATCAAAAAACCGAAATATAACAACTAGCAACCGAGTCGCCATAACCTCCCATCAATCGAGGCACTGGCGAATGAGTCCTGCGGGTCGAATAATTTCGCACTTTTTGAAAAATAATCTCAAATATTACTCGTCCGTGACAAGTGTAACGACGTTCAGCTGCCAAACGAAATGCTAATGTTTGTTTTGAGCTTTGACAAATAGTCGCGAAAGAAGGGTCGCCGCATTTTTATCTTTCGCTCGAGAGGCAAAGGGTTAAGGGTGGCGAAGTGAACAAGGAGCGACGCAAGAGGGAGAGAAAATTGATAAGCGACGCGGGGGTCGAAGGGGGGGGTGAAAAGGGGCCAGAGCGGACGTAGCTGCGCCGCTTCATAATGAATTTTGTTTAAAGGGAATACGCAGTTGCGTGGTTTAGCGTATTATGCACGCAACGCTGCGCGCCGTTTTTGCGACTTCGGGGCGTTCGGCTGGGGTGCGCGCGTTTTCCCCTTTTTTCCCGTCCAGTGACCTTTCGACTCTCCCGACCGACCCGGACCCTTTTCGACGATTCGGACCCGCGATTCGGAATGAAAAGAATGTCGATTTCTGGTAGACGATTTTTTTGGATAAATGTAAATTGAGGATAGAGTTGTGGATATTCAAAAATAAAAAAATGCAATATTCAATTTTTAAGGGTTGAAGTTGCGAATCTATTTTTTGGTAAAAACAAGTTTTGTAATTATGAAAAAGATTTTCGGTTTTTAAAATCATAAGTTATTGTTTAAAGCATTTTCTACGATGAAAATTTCACTTTTATAATTTAAGAGAAAATGAAATAGTTTGCATCATAAACAGTTAACGTTTAAAATTATTACGGATTGGAATTTCATTATTTAGAAATGGTGAATTTATGGAGAATGTTGTGTATAATAATAAGTTATGACTTTCAAAAACATATTTCGATGGATATTAAAAGTTTCGCTGTATTTTTTCTGTCAAAAAAGTAGACTTACAACTGAAGCATTGAAAAATGAATATTCCTTTGTATCTTTACGGTGATAACATGGTTTTATATCAGAATTTTTAAAAATAAGTTATCATTTCCAATTTACAAAAATCACAATTATTTATAAATTATAGATATGTTTTTTATTTTTAAATTTGTTAGTGGAATCATCAAATAGTTTTCGAACAAATGATTTAGGTGATTTTTCAAACGTTTACTTAAATTCTTTTTCGAGGAAAAATTCGTAATTATCGTGCTAACGGATATTTTTGTTTGTAATTTTAATTTAGCGATTACAATCCCGTTTTGAACTGTAAATAACGAATGCACTCAGAATTATAAAAAACATGATTTATGGGGTTAAATAAAATGTGGTCGAAACATTTTTATATATCATGACAACTACGGCGATTACGATATATATTACGAGGATAAATTCATACCATTCGTATGAATCGATTCATTGTCTACGTTTCTATAAAATTGAATCTCTTTTTGAGAATATTATACTTATCGATTCTTCATTTTCAATAGGGATTTACTCATCTAACATTAAAACCTCACAATTAATTTTAATGCAAGATAGTAAAATTTAACGAAAATATCAAATAATTTTTTATGTCAAATATTCGAACAATTATTTTGATTGTCTGTTAAAAAATACGCGATTTACCATGATTCACACAGATAGGTTGATATACATTTTAATATAACATTTTATTGACGATAATGTTCGGCCATGTAATGAAACTCCAAATTGTAATGGCTGTAACTTCGTTAACAATGGTTGAAAGTAGACGAAGAGAATGTTATTTGGAAGAGAAAGGAATGCATTTTGCAGTGGGATTAATGACTTTTAGGTAGAGTTTAAATCCTCGATTGTACGATGCGCCAAAGTGTCTCTGCATTGAAAATCTCAGTTTCCTTCAAATGTGCATAATTTTGTGTGCAGTCGTAAATGAACAGATTTTGTCTTATAAATTGACATTGTAAATTATTCCTCGATTTCTCCTTTAGTCTTCAATTATTTTAGACATCGTCGTTTACCCCAAAAATCACATCAGTTCAATCCATTTCCTACTGACAAAACTAACAAAAAATGAAGTTCCCAAAAATTTACGATAATAAAATTCCCGAACTATACTTCCAAAATTTCAATCCCATATAAATAAATTTTTTTGTATTGTAGAATCTTCTTATAGAATATTATAGAATTAACCATAAAACTGCCAAAAAATCGACTATAATAATAAAATTCCCAAACTAATCTCCCAAAGCTCGCAATATTCACCTAAATTGTCTTCAGTCGTTTCAATTCCGATTTAATTTAAAAAAAGCCCAGCCATCTATATTGCAAACAAACTTTTTCGGCATTATAAAATGCAATGAACGGATCGCAGTCGTCATTTTTCTTTTCGGCTGTTGTCGAGTATCGCCGGGCAAACTGAAAAAAGACCGAGTTAAATTCGAAAACAAACAAGCGCGTGAAAGATCGTGTGTCATATGTCGCGGCGCGGTAAAACATTAAACGACATTGTTTACCCCAAGCCGAATATCGACAAAAAACGTAATACCGGCGCCGTAGATATCGGTCAGATTCGGGACGAGATGGCGCGATAAAAAATGGGTTAAACGGGTGTTTTTAATTTTTTTGCCGGCCCGGCCAATTAAGTGGCGATTCGTTATCTTGGCCGGCGTTATCTTTTTTGTCGCGCTGCCTCGCAAAAAGAAACGCCGCGTCGCACAAAGGCTATCCGTTTATTGAAATTAATTCGCCCTTCTTCGCAAACTGATTGGCGTTTTTCCTCGCTCGTCGCGTCCTTCCTTTTTTCGCCGTGGTTATTGCGCGATTCGCGAACCCGAAATTCCCGCCAATAAATTCGCGGGGAATTTCGAACGCCCCAATTAACAACCTTATTTAATTTCGAGCCATCAACATTGCACTTTGATCGCAATGTAATTTAGAGTCGCCGACCGGAAAATTTTGCGCGTCGAAAATTGCCGAACACTTTTTCGCCATTATTTCGTTAACTGTTTTAAAATAACGCGTGCGTGCACTGAGATATGGCACGATGGTATGATAAATGTGTCCTGGAATCTCATTGGTTAAAAGAGGTTTCAAAACAATATCTTAAGGTGAAATCCTTATTAAGTTGCCGATGTGAGAATTCGATGAACCTGGAAATTTAGGAAAATTCCACTTATTTTATGAATGAAATGATTTTCTAAGTTATATACACTGTTAGAAACGCGGTGTAACAAAAGTGTTACGGTGTGACTTTGGGCCTCCTGAGAATCCGCGCGGAGTGATTTTTCACTCCGTCCGGTGTGAGAAACACTGAAATCACTCCGTACCACTTTTGTTACACCGCGTTTCTAACAGTGTATATATATTACTTTAAATATCACCGAACGACTAATATAATTTTTTTACAGTTACGATATCTATTGTACTTTTTACGATATGATTTTCTCAAAGATCGATACTGATTCGCCATCACATCAACGGTGATTTCATCCCATTCGCGTGGCAAAGTTTCGTCGGCTTTGCTCGATCGAAGTATCGCAATCGAAACAATTCAAATTTTCAACGGCAGCTTAGCCGGCAAATTATTTTGCCGCTGTTTATACGCATTTGCACGTGCGTGAATAAACGCCGTTTCTGTCAAAGTTTATTCGCTGCAGCATTTTTGCTGTAGCCCGCGGGATAAACCTTTTCATAAAAACCGCAAGATTAGCGTTATCTGGCTACAAATAGGTTCGCGAAATAAGTCGAGGATGTGTTAAATAAGTCAGAGGATTCGAGCTTTGACGGGATTTCTTTTTCCGAATGTGTGAATGCTGAATATAAAAAGGATCAGATATTTAATATCTTATATACAATTCTTCAAATGTATAAAGATAACATAAATAAAAATTGGACGAATTTCAGATTTTCTGAAATTAATTTTTGTAGACAGTTTTGCGTATATGCGAAATATTTTATATGCTTAATTTTACCAACCCAATTTCTGCCGAATCATTTTTTTAATTACCTACAATTGATGTCGATTAGTAAAGTCTACTATATTGTCAGTTGGCAGCACTGTCGACTAATCAGTTGGTAAGATTCACCGAAACGTACCAATTATTATTCTCATCGTAGAAAATAATCAACGAAACGTGGCGGTTAATCTCTCGTTGATTAGTTTCAACCTAAATAATTCATTCGTCTGGTTCTCTGTTTCCGGTTTTTCGCTTGGCGAATGTTAAATTTAAATTTTAAATGAAACGTAACCCGGGAAAATTAGTCGCCCGAAAACCGACGTCGGCGCCACGAAAAGACAAGTCCCGTCTCAGAAAATCGCGCGCCAAATGCGCATGGACGTAATCAAAAGATGTATCGTATGATAAACACGCGGCGCATCGATCCGCCGCATTATTCGATTCCAAAATAATAACGCGAAATTTGATGAGCTGCACTGTATCCTTTCGCCATGATCGTTTGAACTCTCCGCTTCCCCTAGCGTTATCAAATTCGGATAGCACACACGGCGCCATCGAAAAGTTCGCGCGCACGTAGCGCAAAGTTATCGGAAACGTAATACTCGCATAATTCCGCGCATACAGTTGCACGCCGATGTAAATATATTGCCATTATTTCAGCTCGCTTCGTGCGCCAACTTTTCGAGTTTGCCCCGGCGTATTATTCATTCGACTGTAGGCAAGTTTCGTAAATGAGGTTATGTCCCGGAGACGCGTCGAAAAATGTCGATCACGCGTTCCGTGGCACTGAAAGAATATTTTCTTTGAAATTCCGGGATTCGGAGACCTTTCCCTAACAGACATATCTCTAAAACCGTAGATTCGACGTGGAATCTACGTCGAATCTACGTCCGAATGTTCCTCCACGTAGAATCCACGTACATTCCACATATATCGAGGATCTGCTTCAGATCCTCGAAGACTTGCTTGGGATCTGAACCAGATCTTGCCAGAGACCCGAAAACCGTTGCGAAAAAATGCGAATCACCGAAAAATCGTTTCCCGAAGCATTTACGTCTATTCTCCGGCGGGAAATTAAAGCGCGCGAAAATGCCGCGCCGCGAATGTTAAATAAATTTGAACTTAAATTTATTTGCCGGCGATGAATATTCCGCGCGGAGCCTTTCGTTCGATAACGCAATTATCGGCGTTTTCATAAAAGAGCTTAACAAGCTAATCAAGTTTCCATTGATTTCGACTGTGCAATGCGATATGACGATTTCCGCGCATTTTGCGCCGCTACGTAAGACGGCGCTGCAGTCGCGATCGTCAGCTTCGGAATGCGCCATGAAATGTTCATCGCGATCGTAACCATCCGGATTCGTTGAATCGACGAACGCATGAGTTACGCGGTTAAATTGCACGCGACGACGAATTCGCCGCAACTTTTGCGAATTAATGTAACAGTTATTCAACCGCCACGCAAACATTACGACAATATTTACCTAAAGTTGGGATAAAGTTGGCGGCAACTTTACAACAAATCGTCTATTAGGGTCATGTGAACACAGCGCCGTTTTGTTCATTTCGCACGTAAAAGATATTAAAACGGGCGTGTGACACTTCGCCGTCGCCGCCGCGGATTTCAAATTGTCTTTGAGTTGTTCCGTAACACGGTTAATTGCGATGAATCGCGTTAATTATTTCTCACGAATGAGTTTGCCGGTGCACTCTTTTCCACGTCTTTCCCGGCCGGATTCCTTTTATCGATCGCGCAAACACTTGGAGAAAAATTCGTAACGTTGCAGTACATTTTACTGCAATATTGCAGTGGGATTCGTACAATCACTGTGTACAGTAGTTTACAGTATGTACTGAGATTTCAGAGACAAATATCATCGATTAAATTATTTAAAATCGCAGATTTCAATATCGATTTAAATATATAAATTTTTGTTTATTGTCTTCGGAATATTCCGCTTACGGTAAACGGATTGTTTTAAGGTTGTAAACTTTACGGGGATTTTACTAATTTGTTGATGAAGATTCGCGGCGAAATCGTCACCGTTTGCCATTCGCCATAGGTGGCAAAGTTACTTGAAGCGCCGTTCTTTTCAAAAGCCCTTTTGCGCGCATTATGCAAAACTTGGCAATTAAGCGTCCGGCAATGTGCTTCGTTACTGCGTATCGCATAAAAATAAGCTTTTAATCAGTGACACCGTAATTTGACAATGTTTTTCCATTATCCCCGAAACTTGATAATGGTTCGTAGTGAAGTATTTACACGCGGCAAAGTTTATAAAGAAAGTTTAATAGTTCGGCCGAACGAGCGGCGCCACCGGCGAAGAGATTTCAAACAAAATCAATTCTTTTGCCGGCGAACTGAAATCATTTCATAGACGTCGCTGTTTCGTTTAAAAGTGTTCCACGCGCACTTATATCGGCGAATCGACGTCGACGAACTGTCGGCGTTGGAATAATTGTTCATCAATCATTGTTACAGGCCGGTTTCCATTGATCACTGCTTGCCAGCACTTCGCGAACATCATTTTCCGATCACTTTTTCGGCGTCCCCGGTGCAGCTCGCACGCACCATTTTTCACCCTTAAATCCAGTTTTTCAACTTGCCGTAAAAAATAATCCCCTCGAAAGACAAGGATTCGTGTTCCAAGTCGAAATTTTTTTGCTGTGGAAGGAAAGTTTGGTTGCCTGGCATGGAAGCATTGAAATTGCGAGATTTGGATCGAAGCTAATTTTAATTTTTGGTAACTTTTCAATACCGCATTGCAGAGCCAGAATATGCTAGCTAAATGGATTATGTTCAAATAACTAGCTCGGACTAAATGTTGGCCAATATTCATATATCCGTAAATTCTAATCATTCTTCATTATTACTTTAATTAGTAATTTTGGTTTGTTCGCTGTTGGTGTATATATTAAACAATTATTTTTCATTTAACAAGCCGCTTCTATTTTGTGAACGGAGAAATCAGATAGAAATAAAGCTATATTTATAAATTAATATTTTCTAAAGAAAGTATTTTTAGTACTTTTTATAAAAAAAATGTTATTTTGCATCTCTCTTATTATTTACATAGCGCTATTTTCTCACTTTACATTATTTTTCAATTTATCAAAGTTTTCATTAACTTGTACAATTTCAATCTGGAATTATTAGCAGATAGGAAGAAAATATCTTAAATACCTCCAAATGGGAAAACTGCTAAAGACAATGAAAAAACTTTTGCGCAAATTTTGAAAGCAGTCATAACGAACGCATCGGCGATACTGAACGGGTTTCGCGTTTACTTGTTATTCCCGATAAGTTACTTGGGATTGTCTTCGGCGCGCGAAACTTGATTAATTGAATAACAGAGCCGTGAAAAAAAATATCGCCGCCGGTTATGAAAAGCGTGGACGAAGTCGCCGGGGCGTTTGCAAATGCAATGAATAATTTTCGCCGGAATAAGGAACGAAAGAATCGCGCAAACTGGCGAGGAAAATTCGACGTATAATTGCATTAAGGGTACGCGGGCTGCTTCAAAGCCGACGTAAGATGTAAGACTTGGCGCCGAGCCGCGTGCATTTTTTAATTCCGCGTTTTACAAATTAGAGACGGAACTCGAAATTGTAACGCTTATTAATGAATTCGCGTTTGTTTCTGATGAGTTTCCCATTGTGATTGCGCAGTTCGGCAATTATGCTTGATGAGCACGAATGTTTTGCGCCACTTTTTTTCGCGATTTTCACACAACCATTCTTGCGAGTTGGAATGTTTGATTGTTGGCAATTACCGTTTGTAGACATGTTTAATATTGGATTTGATGTGAATGATGGGTTACCAATAGAGTTTCGGTGATTTTAATTGATTTTTTAATTGATTAAATCGGTGATTTTAATCGCGAAATTAAATTTTCGGGCATTTTAAATAAAACCCCTAATGAAAGGAGGAATATATTGGCAGTATAGGAAGCATATATTCCCAATATATTTTTTATAAAATATATAAAATAGTTTTATAGAATATTTTATATAAAAAATATATTCCTGATATATTCCCAATATATTGCCAATTTTTTCAATATATTAGGAATATATTTCTAAATGCTATATTGCTTTTTACATTTTTCATACGTATTTGTAGAGTTTTATCAAATGTTTTTCAAAAATGTATAATTTCATAAGTTTTAACCATTTTGAAAACCATGTATTTTTCAATTTTTATTTACACAAAATCTCTGTAACACAGAGTTTTTTCGATAGATTGAAAGATGATGTAAAATATAAGATGATAATTTCTTGTTTTCCAAAATGTCTTCAAATGAAACAAACGGTTTCAGTAATACTTTTTTTTCAGTTTTTAGGAATTCTAAATAATCTAACTTCTTGTCACTATTTTCAAATTTGATTTAAAACAATTTTGCGAATTTCGCTCGAATCAACTCCATCGGCGAGATGTATGTGTCCAACTGATACCCGGAGTTGTCTGAGCTCCGTGAACTTGGCATGTTCAAACAAAATTCGTTTGAATCAAGCGAAATTCAGTTGCCTCAAGCTTAGAATTCAATTTCTTTCGCTTCTCTTAATTTCAAATCTCCGTGGAATTAACATTAGTACGTACCTCTTTTATTCGACGTTGTACATCGAATTCGTAACACATGTTCAAAAACTAAAACTAAACAGAAAAAACTTACATCAAGTCTCCATTTGTTTATTCCAATTAACATTAAAAAATAATTTGAATACGACAAGAAATACTTATAACCAAATCAGTTAAAACCATATTATCGTCAAATATCTTATTTATTAAATATATTATAATATTTTTCTTGACACCCCAAATATCTTGCACTTTATATCAGAACTATCTTAAGTTTACAGTAAAGCGTAAACCTATTATTGTAAACTGCTATATATTTTTGCACCTTTAAAATATTTGTCATGAACATATTTGAATAGAAAGAAACCTAGAAATCGGTCTGCCAATTTGTTGTAAAAATCAGAAAACTTCAACTTACTCGAATGGACAAAAAAGCTGTCTGCCCTTATCGATGAGAACGTGAGACAGTCCTCTTAAGATATGAAGTCTCCAGTGTTCAGTGGCACTGACTTACGGCCTAAATCTGAAATGCAAATGCAATTCTAATAAAAGTTGTTAAAAGGAAGCATTTAATTTAGAAAATAAATTGAACATTGTGAATTGCACTTTTATTCGCTCGAAAAGTAAATGATTGCTGTAAACTATTGCTTTACATTACGGTGGCGCGGATTGTAGGTCAGGTGGCAAGTTCATCAGAGTGCAATGTTGCCTACTGAAAATTTATAGGCGTCGTCTCGGTGCATTAATGAAATTGAGCTTTACTTACGGCGAAAGAGATACGATTCCCAAGCTCAATTCATCTGAGACAGTTACCCGGCGTCGTCTCTTTGCACTTTGTGGCTAAATGCTAAACTTTCAGTTTCACAAAACAGACGCTGTCATTAAATTTCAAGTATTTGGCTTTCTTTGCGCTCGTTATCGTTCTTTAAATATTTCATCAAATCAGGCTGATGAAACAGCCCGTCGCTTTGTGCCGGCGCTGTCGCCTTTTTCCACGACAAATAACGCGCCGAAGCATATTTACGCGCAGACGTTTGTTGCCGGCGATCCCCCGGCGATGCATTATCACTCATTTCGTCGCGTTCATCGAAACCAATTTCAACGTCGATTTCGATTCCGACTTGTTCGAACAGTCGGGTTCTCGATCGAGGAAACGAGATGGCTCTGGTGGCTGTCTAAAACGGTGAAATCAGATTGATGGCGATGGTGAAATGTTCGCAATTTAAGTGGCGAAGGTTCACTCTTTCAATTGCGAGTTCAAATCCCTGATATGATGGACTTTTTTCAATCTGAAAATAATTGGGACTGCGTCTGTAATTAAAAAAATATTTTTCAAAATTATTTTTTACAATTTTGCAAAAATGTAACAAGTTATTTTTTTACAAAATAATTTGAAAATTGCGCGAAGAAATAAAAAACTGAAAGTTTTTTTTTTGATTTTGATTTTTGATGTATAATACCTTTTAACTATTAGACATAAAGAAATTTTTTTTCAACTCAATCTGCTGTTGTGATAGAATATTTTTCATTGAGAGGGGATAAATTTTGAACTATTGTTGCTAAATCAAATGGGTAATCTTTTTAAAGGAAAAAGATTTCAATTTTCGAGTTGAATCCATTATTTGTCTATCAAAAAGAATACTTTTAGTTGCATATGGAATTTTTCTTGCTTCAAACATTTATTCAATTCGCTGAATGGTTTTCATTGAAACGGGTCTTTGATTTGATATGAAAGAAGTTATTTCATACAGAATGTAAATGCTTTGAAACCAAATTTTCGTTTTTAAGGCATATACACTTTTCCAATCGAATAGACTAAGAACGAGAAAAAGGATGAAAAATGTTTGGAGAATATTATGCAACAATTTATTTCCAAAACTGAAATTGATTTTGGAAGGAGAAATTATGTATAATGAGTCTAAGAACGTACAATTAATCAAAGATGTTTTCAAATATTTTCACACATTTTGAAATCCGGTAGGATTGTAGAAGGATTTTCTTTTCAGTAAATTTTTAAAATCATTTTTAATAAAGATGATTAAGCAAAACTTTAGGAATTATTAACGATGTCACCGAAACGGTATAACTTGAAACAGAATATCTGAAATATAAACAGTTTGCCATTCTACAAAAATTGACAAATCCTTAAAAATTTGTTTCAAATTTCGAAACATTCAAAATTAAGTATCAAAAACTCTGTCCTTCTACATTAATTTTCCAAAACTTGTTAAACACTCTAAATTCATCCCACATACATTTTTCATTCGACATTATCAATCTGTCCATTTTCCTACCTGACTTCCTCGGAAGTCAATATATTCAAATCAACAGTCATATAATAACCGACAAAAAACCGACAAAAACTGTCCAAAAAAGGTGACGCTCCTTACCATTTTCCCGTTTTCGTTCATTCGTGTTTCGACACGACTGAATTCACCAGCGCTAGTGTTTGAAATTGATAGAATTCATACTTTATTGGCCTCCCGTTCGTTTCGACGCGCACTTGCTAAACAATCGGGATTAATAACTTCTAAATAAAATATCAGCCGAAATTGATGCTTCCCGGCGAATGAGTGACGCGATCGAATATTTTTAATCAAACGTCAATTTAGCTTTTTTTGCTGAAACTATACCGCGATATGCGAAACTCCGTTTCATCTTTCCCGCGATTAACAACCGCTCGCGGACGAAATAATTAACCGCCGAATAAGGCCGAAAAAAGTGCAAAGAAGCGTACATGCCATCTCGATTAATTAATTATTTGCCAAGTAAATCCGCAAATTCGATACGTACAATAAAAGAGCGTATAATTACACTCTTTCGATTCGGTTAATTAATCGCGCGGCGACTTTATTGTGCGGTCGGCTAATTATAGAAATGATTCAACCTTTCGGTCTGCAATTTCAAATTTGACTCATTGGAATAAAACATGAACTGAGAAAAATTTCATGTAACTTTTGCTGTGTTCTACGTGGTAAATTTGTACAAATGCCAGAAGGGAAAAAATGGGAAGTTAAGTGAATGAGTTAAATAATATTTTAGTATTCCTTTAAAATTAAGGGAACTTCGAATCCCTAGCAAAATTGGTAAAAAATTCGAAAAACATTTTTTGTCGCCAATCGCCCTGGAAATCAAAATACTCCCAAAATACTCTTAAAATACTCTTTGCAGCTCAAAACACAGGGGCACTGATGAATAAGTCGATTTGGAAGTTAAAACAGTTTCCAACTTTTTTGGGACAAGCACAGGAACAAATGTCAGTGTTGTGTTTACATGGACTCCGTGTTAAAATAACATAAATTCTAACCTTAGCCTCGTAATGCTGGATTAATGCTGTTTTCAAGTTCTTCCAACCGCGATTAAAACAAAATCTGTATTAATGGTGACAATGTTGGACTAACGTGGAATGAAGATTTTACATTGAGGGAAATAAGCTTAACATTTTAAGGTTAACATTGGGTTAGTGTTACCCTAACTAGTACTATTTTTTGAGGGTGAAAACATGATTTCTCATAAGAGTTCTCATAAGACAAATCATGCCAATTTCAAATATGAGAACTTATGTGATTTTTTCATAAGGTCAAATCAACAACTGAAAACTTTTTTTAACCTAACATCACTTTTCGCGTGAAAGCACCGATTCAAATTTGCTCCTTTCGACATTACCTTAACCTTTCACCGAACGTATGGCGTACACAACAGGTCCTTCGATATTTCGACACGATCAACGCGACTTCCGCAGCCAAAACATTTGCGGCGAGTAATAGCGTGACACGTCCAACGGGTCAAACACGACTACTGAATCCAAACACCTCGCGCCTTGCTTTTATCAACACTAGTCCACGACATTCGAGGCCAAAACAATGCAGGCAAATATTAACGGGAAGAAGTCTACGGAAGAACTGAGGCGTTCGTTTGTTGTTTTTACATAATTAGTAACTTGATGAGTGGATTGTAAATATATACGAGAGCTATATATATTCATCATTCCTGTTAAAATCCGAATGAATCTAAGTATTACTAGCGCCTCTCGTGGCACCAACGAGATATCATTCTGGCTTGTAAAAATCGGTCTATATATTAGTAGCGCCTCCAGTGGGATCGGTTTTTAACTGGAAAGGTAAAATACATTGCGTGGTATTTTGTATATGCTGGGTTCGGATTACTTATTTCGAATGTAAACTAACAACACAATAATATTCCCGTTGAAAATACTTAAAATTAGAAACTGCTAAATATTTATGGAAAAATTGGACAAAAATCGCATACAAACATGTATGTCTACAATTTTCAATAGAAATTGACAAAATTTTTCCTGTAATTTTTTTTCAACGGGGAATGAATAATTTAGTCTTATTTTCTTTTTCGTTTTAATTTTCTTTTTCAGTTTTCTTCAATATTTTTATTTTGAATATAAATTTCGATATTTTTTTTCAATTTTACAAATGTTATAAATACATTTATGAATGTTTACGATGTTTTGATATTTTGCCAATTTTACATTAGTTTTACCTAAGTAACATTTTTAAATAAAGTATCCACTTTGATTATGATCAAGATAGCAATAATGAAATTGTAATCTTCTTTGTATAATAATCATTCCAAAATAAAATTGTGTGTGTCGCGCAGAAAAATTTTTCTCTGAGTGTGGCCCTACAATTATAATCATCTTCCTTCCTGATTTTGTACCTTAAAAGATACTGAAAAATTTACCACGCTGCTACCGAACTTTTTACTATTCTTAAGCTTTTTCCGCCCTCCATAAAACGTATGTTTACAAACAATTTTTACACCGCCGTCTCGGAAATGTCCTCTTCTCACCGAAACAGTACTCTGTAGCAGTTATTACTGCATTTTATTGCAGCACAGTGCATTTTTACTCGATTTCCACGAAAACATAATATGTGAAATTTCGCTCAGTGCGCGCGCGTTTTTATTTATCTCTCATTTTTTCGCGTATTTCACTCGCGCGCGTGGGCGCAAATCGAAAGAAACGCGTATTTCGAATTCAGCAATACGAGACTGTCACGACCGCGAATAAATTAAATATGCGATTCAGCGCGGAAATGCGGCGCATTTATAATTATGATTATCGGCGCGCGTTTGTATAATCGTTGCGCCTTCTTTCCCGGCGGAGCGTTTCATCCGAACCCGAGCGGGAAATTAATTAAACGTCTAATGACAATTAATAAATCGCGGCGTTGCGCTGCTTCGCCAATTTTATTTATCTTGGCAAACGCTCGGTATATTGCGCAAAACAACGGTCCCCGCGGTTCGGCGCCAATAATTTCGTTTGTTCGCCTTTTTCCGTCGCGACAAAAGACACGCGAAAACAAAAGTTTTTGCACCCATTATTACTCGCATTGTAAGTCAAAAATACGATCACGAGTTCTGTCGCGAGTTAACGCGATTTTCTGAAGCAAATCAATCGGTTTTACTATGAATTGATTGCCGCCGTCTTTTTTGCAGCGATGGTCGTTGGAATGTCGTTTAATTTATCGGCTTTGAGAGAATAAGGATACGGATTGTTAGAGAAGACTCAAAATTGCATGCAGATTTTCGATATATATCAGACAGTAATTAATTCCAAGTCCCGAGAATTTGTTTTTTGAGAGAAAAACAAATCAAGTCCAGATCAAAGAATGAGAGCCAATTATCTTTGGCTCAAAGTGAATAATTCTCTAAATATAAAATATTACAAAAATTGAAGCCTTATGATGAGCTTGTAATGTTCTGAATGAGATCTTTTATGATCAGGTTTTGACCGAAATCTTGTCAAAACACTGTAAATCTGATTAAAATTTTTTTTATTTAATACAAAATCCAGTTTAATTTTATTATTGTTTAATTTCAAGTGCAGCTGAGAGAATCGAATGCAAAAAGTAGGAAAGTTACAGGTTTTGCACCTCAGTTCGACCCGAATTCCACGTCGGTTCCACGTGGAAACCGCAAGAAAAGGCAAAAGTTGTGCCGAAAATCATGCCGTCCAATTTTCGACGACAAAAACGCATCATAATTCATCCCCTCCCACGATGCCAGGAGGTGGTCTGATTACCACAGCTCCATCTGCCGGAATATCTCGCAACAGTCGGCATATCTTTGAAAACAATGCCATAAATCCCGATAATCAACCGAATCCGTGTATCAGGTCGAAAGTGGGCAAAAAGTCAATTACCCGGAGCGAATGGGGGAGGAGGGGTGGGAGGGGAGTACTTCGATGATTTGTTCATGTTTGGTTAGTTCGCAATGTAAGTCGATTAAAATGGTAATTAGCGGGGAATTATATTGGAATGATTTTTTTCGTTAGTTGAAGGGAGTTAGTAAACTTCGAGTATATCTCATTTCAGTGGGGAAAGTTACAAATAAAAAAGTTGTAATTTATGGATAGTGTGCAGGATTTTAGTTTATATGAGTAAATTTTAGTCAATCGAACTAATTCAAGTGATTTAATTAAATAATTTAGATCTCACAACTAGTTCTCACAACTAAATTATTTTTATTAAATAATTTAGTTGTGAGAACTAAAATTTAACTTATAAAAACTATCGCTTATAATAAATTTAGGAAATAACTCAGGTCTGAACTATTCCAAGTTCTCAGTGCTTTGGGAACAAACTGATGTTAATAAGCCTGATCCAAATACATTATTTTTAAGGTAGTACTATCACAGCTGTTCCAGAATGAGCTAGAAGTTTGTATAACTATTAATCAAGTTACAAAGCGTTAGTTTATACAATTTCAGCAACTTTGACTGTCTTGTATGCGAGATATTACCCCAAATATCTCGTTGTGTTTAACATGGAAGAGATAAGAAAATCAGGGTTTTCCTATATATTTCTTCAAATAACTTTATTTTTGCTTTCACCGTTTTGTTGGAAAATTAGTATCTTGTTC
>JABFPB010001960.1:0-22322 GCA_022817645.1 Ceratoteleas bidentatus
TGTATTGAATTTGCCGATTGTCTGTAATCATTTGATATTATCAACTTGGTTGAAATCCCATTAAGGAGAACCTTATTCCGTTTGTTGATCGAAAATTTTTCTCGCGACGAGAAAAAAACCACACTCACTTTTATTTTGACACACCACTACACCAATGAACGACTTCGCAACATTTGGGCGCGTGAAAGTAGCACGATCACAGCGCGGAATCACGTGCGGAAAAGGTTCCGCCGATAGCGCGAGACGGGGACACGCGGCGACCGGAAGGTATGCGGCGATGATGACCGCGGGCCCGTGGCTCGCGTGCAAGTCTCGGCCAACGAGGGAGAGAGAGAGAGAGGCGCCGAGACCTGGGGAGATTCACACGTGTCGCGAGCGCGAACGATCGAACGCGGGCCGATCACAGGAGCAAAATTTCGAGTGAGTTCATTAAGGTGATTTATCAGCGAAAAGTTACTAGATTAGTGTCTTTTCAATTTATACCATTAAAATAATTGCTTTTACAAAAAACGCACAGTCATTCAAGTTGTTCAGTGTGGGAGAATCTTTCAAGAGAAAATGAATTATAACAATTCTTTTGATTCGCTCAGTTTTTGGAAGTAGATTTTGAGGTGACAAAAATCGTATTTCCAAAAAACAAAAAACTCTCACAAAAATCTATCCATTGACTATAAGATTATTTTCAAACAAACTATTTTAACAACGCGAAATAAAAAGACACTAACTCCATGACTTTAGCACTGATAAACCATCTTAAAGGGTTGAAGTTAACTTCGAAGATTTCAAAGTTTTCGAAGTTTCCGAAGTTTTCGAAGTTTCAAAGTTTTCAAAGTTGTAGCCCTAAAATTTATATTGTCACATGTATTCACTGGACAGACAAAGTTGAAATACTTGTTTACGAAATATAAGAAACAAAATTAGGAAAAAAAGTAAGCATTGGGATTAAATGAATAATTGTGTGTACATAATAAACCGGTTATTATTAGCAGCGAATGAAGAAAAAAGTCCAGCGAAACTGAAGAAATATGACGTGATAACATGAATTAAATAACACATGAACAATAAAATGAATCGAAAAGTGATGCAAATATTTTAATAAATAAATGCGTTGTATGGGAAAAAGAGGAGTAATGTAATTAAAGTAATTGAAAACGATGAAAGCGATATATGATCCGCATCTACACCTCGCAACGGTTCAAAACAAGGAAAGGTTTAAACGATATGGAGGAATAATATGGGAAATAGACCAGTTTTAAATAATTAAGATCTATAGCACTAAAGTATCAGTAAAAATATGTTCGCTCTTAAAGTCAGTGGATTTCGAGTTAATGGACTCTCGTTCCTTTTACTAGTTTACTATAACCGCCACAAGAGCTGTATACAAAATAATTGAATTTGCATCACTGAAAAATCCTGAAACAAAAAACTAAATATTTACGATTAATTTTCGTATTTCCATTTGGAAATTTACATATGGAATTAATTGCCGTATTTCCATATGGGCTTCAAAAAGCCTATATAAATCCTGTACAACAGGGAAAAAAACTGACAAAAACCGCATACATACAAATAGGATCAACTATAACGGAATTTCTTTAACTGAGAACGTTCATTCCAAAAATATTGATTTCTTGAGATTAACACCATTACTTTCCCTAAGCCAAAAGAGACAAAACGTTTGTCGATCGAAACTTATAAAACGACCCATCAAAGACGACAGAAACCGTTATTTACGCGGACTGATCGCACTTAAAAATCGCGCTGAAACTTCGCCGTTGATTCATGGCGGCCTCCGGGCTCCCCCGGGCGGATATCGAGCCACAGGGTGTATATGCGTGCGATCCTGCCAGGATGTTAATTGCATAGCCCGCATTTAACGTCACGGAGCCTAGCATTCGCGGCACAGTCCCTACGGGACAACGTGTTGATCATACTTAGAAGGCTAGCCGGGTGACCTGAAGCGGGTCTCCGATTGGTTCGATCGCCGGGCGTCGATTTAGGGCAGTCAGGCAGGCATTTGGGCAAGGCTCCGCGGGATATCGAGCGAAAGTGGTCGGGCGAAGTTAGCGAAATTTCGAGAAATTCACCAAAGCCCGGTTTTTGGGCTCCAACGTCCCGGATTCGTGGGGAAACCCTTTTTTTTCCACCCTAACCTCAAAGTGGGGTTATTTCGTGGGAGGAAAATGACGAGCGTGGGAATGTCGTGACGTCGCACTGCGACGCGACCTCGGGCGAAATTGAAATCGCTGAAACGCTGCTGGACCGTAATCGCGTCGTCCACTGTTCAATTAGGAGCATTTGTTAACCTTTTTCCCCCTTCGGCGACAACAAATTACCCGACGGGGCAATAAAAAGCAACGCTATTCGGCGAGGTCTAATTTCACGGGACCATCCATCACGTCGAATTATTATTTCGTTACTTTCCTAATGTATCCGCGACCCCTCCCCACCCTTGCGACTTTAATGACCGAGAGATGGCGCGCGCAAACAAACGCTCTTCGAACCGCGAAGCGGCTGACTTTCGTCGGATAAAGAGATTGCGTCAAAATGGTCGGATGAGATAGTCGGGTGGGGGGAGGCGATAAAATCTCGGACAAAACTTAATAAGTTTTCGCGCGGATTTTTGCCGCTTTCCGCGCGGGACCGCGAAATTTGAAGCCAGGCAATTTCGGCGGACGGCTTTACGAGGGCGCCATCGCGCTAATTAGTTTGATATAAATGGTATCTTAATTAAGCATCGAGGTGTTTTCGTCGGGCCAGCGAAAAACGCCGCCAAATTTTATGGGCCACTTCCTCACGTGCGATATAAATTTGACTTTTATGCGGGTCTTTGCGGGGAAACCGTAAAGGGATTCGCCGGCGATAAATTCTTAAACATAATTCCGGAGACGCACATATTTTTCCGGGGCCCGGCACGTTTTATTTCGCGAGCTTTAATTAAACGATTCGAGTGGCGTCGCGATGTTTCGTGCGCCACCGGATTACGTGAGTTACGGTGATCGAAATACGGTCAGTCGTAAAACAATTTCGGCGCGTTTTTCGACGGGGAGGGGATAATGGGCATACGTATCGCCGGGGAATTAAACAATATTGAATTTCGGTGGGTAAATGTAAAAACTTTTTTAATTGACTGCACTGGTCGGAGTGGAGAAGATTGGAATAATTGAAACGCAACGCTTTGGCAATAAAATGTGTATTACAAAAATGAGGATTTCGATCAGCTGATGAAATATACAAGAGTAACCGAAATGCAAAATTCCAGCGAAATGATAAAATAATTCAATGCAATTTAATAATTGTGCAGTGAATAGAAATGGAAAATTGGTGAACGCCTATCGAGTTTAGTTAAAAGAGCTGATCGTATTAAAAAAGTGTACTGAACTTAAAACTGATAAAACATCGCAAGTGCAAACCCAATGTAGCTAAAAGCGCGATCCGCAAATAAGCTCCGGAAAATGTCGGATAGGTCGAAACCCCGTAACAAGATGACCCAATCTCAATATAATCTCCACAAAGGACCATCGAAAATAAATCCCCTGCGTTTCCCCTGAATAGAATTCAAAACCGCAAGTCAACAAAACGCCTTTCGACGAAAAAGTCGCACGCTACAAAAAGTCGCTGCGCATTCATGCTGCCTCTATCCGGTCTTTAAGCGACTGAACGCGATCCCCGCAATTCCTGGTGAACTGTTTGATTTTAATATCGATCTGCCCGTGCTCGTGGAGTCTGCAAAACTATTTATCCTCGCAATTTATCGTGCCAGACTAATAAGGCGCCGGTAATTTGGCCGTCGCGATGAAAAACAAGACGCAGTTTGCGTCTCGTTTTTTCGTTTATGTTCTTCCCATTCGTCCTTTTTTCTTCGCCGCTTTGTTCCCTGTTCTGCCGCGGCCGTATTTTTACACTCCAAATGTACTTTTAAATTCGAAAAAAATAGCGACGAAAAAATCGGCCAACCGCACCGTGCCGCCAAGATTTATCTCGCCTGGCAATGGCTGTAACCCAGTTTCGCCGCGCCGCCGCGATTTGATTAATAATTATGCGCTAATGCAACTCTATTCGGCGACTTTTTCCGCGCGCGAGCCATCGTTTCCGTATTACCCGGTTTTTATTCGTGGAACAAGCGGTATTGTTCAATTTCCAGTGACGAGGGCACGCGAATGGTCGGGCGCCGCTACATTTTCGGGAAATTGCGTTTCCAGTAGTGCAGGTAAACGTGCGATCGGCCCTAAGTCAATTTCGAAAGGTTTGCCAGAGTGAGTGACGCAGGCCAATTTTTCGTCCGGCATTATAAAAATTCAGGGATGCGGCTCGGGATTCGGTCAGACGCGGGCCAATCAACTATTTAAACGAAAAGTCTGTAAGGCTGCAATGATGGGCATCAATATTCAGGCGGCCCTTGATGGGATTGCGAAATTTTCCAGCAGCCGGGCGTAGGGCGCGCCACAGTCGTGTCCTTAAAAATAACCGCGCCTCTATAATTCAGTGATGGGAATCGACGTTTCGCCCGGCCCGTTTTTATTTCGCCACTTGGGATGTTTGGTAGTAATTTATGGAAAGTGATAAGCGACGGACGATGTATATGCGTGTTTTGCGGCAAAAAGGAGTCGCTCGAAGTGGAGCTATAATTATCGGGTAAATAGAAGCCACAATAGCGAAACTTTTCATAAAACTTGACTCAAAGTTGCCGGAACGGATACGTCCTCGGGGAGGCGCGGTCGGACTAAGTAGTCTGGCAGTGATGATGGTAAAAATGTCGTCGGACGGGTTACAAATTCATTACGGGCGACGCGGGATTACACGAATACATAATCTCACGACAAAAACGTCGAACCGCGAAAAGTTCAGCTCATTTGCATTAGCGGACGGGAAATTCGTAATGGTGTTAATAATTTCGTTGCGATTTATCACGGGGTGAATTCGCGCGAGGGATAAAACAACCGTTCGGTCGGACGGGGTAATCATATCAATTAAATTGCGCCAATTCGGAAGCGGGTAATTGAAAATCGCGCGGCCGGAAGGTCATAAATAATGCGCGGAAGCGAGCCTCGGGGTCATTTTGGCCGTTAAACGGACAATTGTTTGACAGCGTCGCATAAAGACGTTTAATGAAGATGGTCGCATGCGTTGCGTTATGAAAGCAGATAACGAGAACACTCATTTATTCACATTTTTTACTCATTTTCACAAGAAATATTTACAAAAGAAGTTGAGATAATTTTTAATTACAAATTACGTTCCGGTAAACCTGTCAGTGGCATTTATAGAAGCCGTTGTATTTCGGTTTCTGATTAGTTGGGAATTTCATGAAACTAGCAGCTTCGTCGAGCTATTTTTTCAGTTAAATTCTAATTACCGAAACATATTCGAACAATTATAATGTATTATATGAATTTAGATATGCCCTCGAAGCAGTAATTTATCAGGTTAACAATAATTAAATTGGTTACTAGTTGTTACTATAAACTATAAACCCATCACCACAATCAATATTTTAGCTACAATAAGGAAGTACAACATCAACAGTAATAACTAAATTTACTTGCTGAAACCACCAAATACAAAGCCTGCCTGCATTGGCGGAGGCACAAATACGGTCAGCTCTTTCGGTGTCAATATTTGACGCACCGGTATTATGATATATTTACTACTGCTCGGCTCATAATGACCCAGATAATGATAATAAACAATCTCTTTTTCTCGGTCTAATGAATTGAGTCAAAGTAATACTCTAACTCAAAAAGTAATCCTACAATTCCAGACGCAATTACGAAAAGCAATTACAAAAAGTAGTGCACCACGGTCTTTAGTCAGACGCGACCCAAAGCCTTCTTTACGCTCACTTGAACCATCCGAACATAAAGATAGCCGTCCAAAAGTTATTCCGACAATTGAAAAAATCCCCTTTCATCTGCAGTGATCCAACTCAAAGTCTCGGGAAACGACATGTTAATTTAATGCAAGGCACGACGTTGTTAAATTAAAACTTAACCCATTTCCACTTGTAAATTCGACAGAAATGATGGACTCTAATTCTAATTAGCATGGTTACACGCGAACGGCAAAACTTGCCCGTTTTACGATTGTTTCAGTAGTCAGAGTCAATGTTTAATCGGACAGGCGTGTCATACACTCGCACGAAATCGCGATTCTCCGCCGTGTCGAGCAAGTCGTCCTATTCATCGACTCGTTCTACTGCGAAATCGACGGTTATCGTTGGAAACGCTCTAAGTAGTCGAGATCAGCGATCGGGTGAACGTGGACAAAAAATAACTTTTCGTGTGTAAATGCGACAGAAATGATGGACTAATCCTAATTAGCGCGGTTACACGCGAGCGGCAAAACTTGCCCACTTTACGATTGTTTAAGGAGTCAAAGTCAATGTTTAATCAGACAGGCGTGTCATGCAGTCGCACGAAATCGCGATTCTCCGCCGTGTCGAGCAAGTCGCCCTATTCATCGATTCGTTCTACTGCGAAATCGTCGGCTATCGTTAGAAACGCTCTAAGTAGTCGAGATCAGCGATCGGGCGAACATGGACGAACAAATAACTTTTCGTGCGACTTTGTAAGGACAATTGTAACCCGGTTACACTGTTCTACATATGACAACACTGGTACCGCTCTTCGGGTGGCAAAACAATATTATCAATAATTACATAATACAGTGACTGCAAATTAATACTCCAAATGTTTACCGTGGATGCCTGCAGATCGAAATTGCGAATATCATTACCGGACGCTGTTTCGCCTGTGTGCATTTACAAACGATCCAGTTAATTAATTAAATATTTTCGCCTCTTTTCATTTTCCCATGCCACTGGATTAAACTGCAATTTCTAGATTCAATTGGCCGCCGCGGTAGCCAAAAATTGCGTAATAATATTGTTCGCCGTATCGGCATAAATAGTTCCGTAATTCCTCGCGTCATCTACGCGAAGTGTTCGCGAAAAACGGTACATTCATAAATTGAAAATGACTAAAGGATAGCGCGGAAATTGGGGTAATCGTATGGAAATTAATAAATGAATATGAATAGGTGGGCGCGGCGAATTTTCGTAATGAAAAAGTTACAACAAATGGAGAAAAATGAAAAATGACTTAATTTAATATTCAAATTAAACCGACGTCGCTGAAACTGTGATGATGATCGAATGGGGCCATTCGGAGGTCAAAGGTCACGATGACGAAGAAAGTGTGTCAAAATTTCATGAACCGGGGCTTAACGGTGAATGCAGATGATAAAACAGTGACGACCAAAAGTGTGAAATGAAAAATGATGAAAGTTCGAAAGACAAAATTGATGGTGGAAGCGGCTAGTGACAGAATTGAAGAGATAACGTGATAAATCGGATTGCAAGTGGCAATACAGCGATGATAAATCGAAAATGACAAAACGGATACGATGAAAGAACCGAAAAATAATGGGACCCAACAATGCGATATGACAAAACCGTGGCAAAAGACGTGTCGATCGGTAAAATGGTTTCTTGCTCGGTTGCGAGTCGTGGGAGGTCATTTCACTGATGATATCGTTGGGAAATTCATCGACGCAATGGGCATCATCCGCGAAATGATTGACGTGAATCGATATCCGGCAAGAGAGGTGAAAATAATTAATCGTTTCGAATGAACAGAAGATATGCCTGCGCCAGTTGATTCGCGTTCAAAATGCCGCGCTAAATTATGGGGCCAGCGATTTATTTGGGAAATTAATGCGACGATAAGAACGCGGCGAAGATAATTTAAATAACATTAATTCGCATCAGCTTTAACCAGTAATAAAGATAAACAAGTAAATGTTATCGGCCTGAGTATCATTCATTCATAAATCCTCGCCTAAACCTGTAAGCTTTACTGCGGATCGTTTATCAATGTGACAAGTAGCAACAGGCTTTGCAGCCAAAACAAAATCAATTATAACGCACCGCGATATTCGTTGATATCGCTTTTGTTATCGCAGAAGTTTCGACGATAACATTCTTTAAATTATTGCTACGTGATTTAAACAAGTCGCGCGCACGCGTGTTTATCACATGTACTTAAGTTTCTGCGTTATCATGTCCGAATTATCATGAATGTCATGATTTCATGTAACTCGGGGTGTTTAATCACTTTTAAACGTTCTCGCCCATTTTGTCACGGCGTTTTTTAGCGGAAGTAATTAATCAAGATCTGGTCACGCTCCGTCGTTTTGTCGTCTTCATTTCATCGCTTTTGAATAGTAATTACAGTTTTTATCTGGAATCATCGAGTCGAGAATAATTTAGTCCCTGTAATTTTATCACTTCTTAGCTTTCAATATATTAAAGTATAATAATTTTTCGCGATCGTTAAATTAAGTTTTTGTGTTTTGCACTTTTATCATTTTATCACTTTCGGTTTTATCATTGTGTGATAAAACTTTTCACCTTTCCTCAGTGTGATATCGCAACAAATTATAATTAACTAAGCTAAAATTATAATAAAATCATTATTTTGAGTCCAAGAGCGTACGAAGAGTACTTCAGACAACGCTTTTAAAGCGCTATTGATAATCATCGATCGAAAATTAAGGGGATTTGCGACTATTGAGTCATCTATTCTCTACAAATTCGCAGATTATCTGGCCCGAGAGCAAATGATCAAGAATTATACCACATTGGAAAATCGCTCAAGTCGAAGACAAATCGTTCCATTTCGGACAAATCTCTTCTGATTGAACACGTCTCAATACAGAGATCCATACTTTTTGGTTTCACTGCATATCATTCCGTCCATTATTCCTCGTTATATCCATATAAAACGCCCATTTCTCAGTAATAAGGTCCCAAGGATTTAGCCAAGCCGAAGTGTTACATTTTTAACTCTCCAATCTCGGAATGTATTCCAACCTTATCAAAGTTCATCAAAAAGTCATCTCCAAATGTACCCAAAGTTTCTCGAAAACATCGATTTCCTCTTTTCTTATTTATTCAAATCGCGTAATTACAAAAAATGTCGTAATTTTCCGAAAAGGCGAAACTTTTCTTCCTCGACACTTAATTATCAAAATCCTCTTCCGTCGAGTAAAAAACGGGTTTCCCCCTAATTCCGCGGGATTACCGTTAATTTAAGGTGTAATTTATCGACGCTTGTAAATATTTTGGTCGCTTAATTAGGTGCAGGCGGTCGAACGCGTTCGGCGAACTTTTGTCCCGCGCGAAAGTCGGGCAACTCTGCTCGCGACAGGGATCTTACGAAATTAAGCCCGGCAAAAAATGTCGATAAACGAGAGACGAGAACGCCCGTCTAACCGGGTCGAAGGTCGCGAGCGACTTTTTCCAACATTACGCGACAGAATCGCGTCGCACCTAATTTCGAATTTATCGGGCAATATAACTGCCCAAATCCTACCTCTTGAAAAACAAGTCGCCTACTAATCCCACAGGATTACTCGGGATGGCTGCATAATTAATGGACCTCTATCATAAATTGCTAAGCATTTAATTATTTCGAGATCTCGAATGGACTTACGCAGGACTTATTGATATCAAGATTTACATTCCTTGAAATTGGGCAAAAGGGGCAGAAGACGATGGAATTCGACGTTTTTAAGTGAAGAATCTCGCCTCTGACTTAAAATTTTACAATGTGTAATAAATTATTGGCTAAGGAAATTCGTTTGTAGGTCTTCATCTGATAACCTAACAATTTATTTTTTTTTTAATTTAATGAGATTTACATTTTCATTAAATTAAAAAAAAATCATCATCATCCCAATTAATCAGTCCTCAACTCTCCCACCCCGAATTCAAACTCGAATTCCTGGTTGAAAACACGATACTTTGCACCCAACTTGATAGTCGCAACATGGCGGCGCTATCGCATTTTTCTTTAAATTTTGTCCCCGCGATTTTATCAGTTACAAGGCGCCCGTACCGTATTCGGCGTAATCAGACTGATGAATCATCGACTATCTAAACTGTTGACCGTAGCCGTGAGTTTGGTTATTGACATCTTGTTTGCTCAGAGATTATCGGGGCGCTGCGCGCAAGTTGCTCGTGGTCCGATGTAACGACTTCGGAGGCAGAATCATCTATCAGCGATGACACGGATTAGCGCTGAGCCCACTACAAACTTTCGTGCCTGTTTCAGATGAGTGGTCTCAACTGCGATTTGTAACGGGCGTCCTCATGCAAATGCGGGTTTGTTTAACAAATGGCCCAATACGATAATACGGGAGTCCATTTTTGCCCGATCGAAGTCCGTTACACCGAGTCCGGGTGTAATTCGTTATGGCAATTTAATTTCTTTTGCTGATCCGAACGGGATTCAGTGATAAAATGGAGATTGGTCGGACGAGGAAGTGGGCACAGCGAGGCGAAGATGATAAAATGGGTATTGGGCATCGGGATGATAAAGCGACGGTGTATAAGTGACACGATGACCAAACAAAGTTTTAAATTGGTTATCGAATGTGATAGATAGTAGTCGAATGGGAAAACAGTGGCGGATTCAGTGATCAAAGACAGATGATTAAAAAACTTCGAACCTTTTTTTTTTGAATTTGGAATATTCGAAGAAGTTGAAGGTTTGAAGTCAACTTCGAAGTTTTAGATGGATCGAAGTTTTCGAAGTTTTCGAAATCAAATAAAAATGATGGAAACTGTTGGATGGATTGCCGATAAAATGATGAAATCGACACTACCGAATGGGATAAATTCGCAGGATAAACACGCGTGAATGGATTGTCCCGAAAAACCCTCGAAGACAATCTGCGGGAAATGCGGAAGGGGAGAATCTTCAGGCCGAACTCCCATAATCCGTTTTTAAACGGCGAAGTGTCGAAGGCTTGTTTGCCCGGGGCGCAAACGCGTTTTAAGACGCAAAGATCTACATTTCATTAGTCGGCAAGTCGGCACAAAGGGCCTATATTTGAGCGCAACTAATTCGGTAATGTTTTATTAGCCGGCTGATCTCAGCAGATGGGATCTCGGGATATTGAATTTGGAAGAGGGGCGAGGTGATTTCGACGCGGAAATTGGATGGAATTTGAAATTGATACGGGCACGATAGTGTCCCGGCGAGGGACCTCGCCCGAAGACGTTTTCCAGACCCGGCAGTTTCGGAAATTAGTCCGGGTTTTTGCCCGGAATCCGATCGATTCCGCGGCAATCCGAGCGGAACAAATGGGCCAAGTTCGCAGATCGACATTGGGTATGATGGATTGGGCATTTTTTAAATTGTCGGGTTAACCGCGATCGGTTTTGTCGTCACACTTTTTATCGTGGACGAATTTTTGTCAGTTTGTCTTTCTCTTCACATTTTATCACTTCATTAGTCACCGCTGAAACTAATTTTATCAACGGTGACTAATAAAGGTTATTTTATCTTTCGTTCGACACTGCTGATTTTACCCTTTGGATGCATCGAAGAATACCTACGATACCTATAAATTTAGGTCATTCATGTAGACTATAAGCAAACCATAAAGTAGTACAATGCAGTGAACTAACAAAACTAACAAACCTAACAAAACAATGAAATTATATTACAGGTCCCAAGTTTCCTGATTATTTTAACATAAATTTTATAATAATTAACAGAACTGTAAACGCAGAAAGAACGGACCTGAAAGTTCCTCGTTGATTGCTTTTTCAGTCTTCCCTTTTCGAATTCAACTCATAACTTCATTATCATTATTTTATCCATCTCCAACAGTCGTTTATCTTTTAATATCTTAGTATGGTCTATTCTCCTAACTGTACAAATTCTATCTAAAACCTGCTTTTGGACTATATCCTCAGCCATTTATTAATTTTTAACCGTCATCAGCTCCCATTCGACTTACAATAACGCCATTTTCGTCGCACCAGGTCTTCCCCACATTAACCGCCAAATTCCACTTCATCACCAACAAATGACAATCCTAATTCCACCACCCGACGAACAATCCATCCTACCCCTGCGCATCCTCCATCATCCTCCCATTTTACAACTGACAAAACAACTTCCACTAACAATTTCATCCCACTAACGAATTTCCACCAGACAGCCCCGACTATCAATCATGGCCGCTCGTCAGACATATTTCATACCCACTTTGCCGGCATCAATACCTCAAGACCCTCCGAGCGTCTTCACCCCTCCCTCCGCTCCCCCAATTCCCAATCCCCAGCCCATTACCCCCGCCAGCCCGAATTTTTAATTCGCCCCCACCTTCCTTCCCCGAAAAACCGCCCTAATTATGGCAAATTACCCGATAAGACGGATCGCGCGGGTTTAGCGGGATTACGCGTCCATTACTCGCGCCTCGTGAAACATTTATGCGCGTAAATATATCGCCCAGTAGTCCGGGTAGAATTTGTCACGGCGCAATTTCATAAGCGTCTTGGCACGGGCGCAATCAGATGAATGACGCCCCGGCAAATGATGCCATCATCCGACGCATTATTCAACTGTCAACGCCATAATGGACTGCGATGTTTGCCGGCATTCAGCACCTTTGGTCTGGGACCACCCCTGAACCCCCTCCTTTCGGTTGTAGAGACAAAGCCTGGCACGGGACGGCGAAATCTAAGTCACGTCAAAGTGTCGACCGCGGGACGTGACAAATGCGATTTTTAACGCGAGTTTGTAAATCTTATTGGAGTCATAACGCGGCCCTTGTGTCCCTGGCACGCCGGGCGAATGTGAAATCGAGGAGGAGTCAGAATGAAATTGTCGGCACGTGGGACTGGGAGGGGAGTTGTAATGGTTGCGGGGGTATTAAGGTGGAGGGGTGATTGAGTTGAATGTGGTGGCACGGGCCAATTTATGGGGTGGTGAATGCGAAAAAGTGGAAGGTAGGGAGCTGTAATGAAGAGTCTGTGATTAGTGGGCGATGATGGAGAATGGGAGATGGTATGATGAAATTTGGTGATGAATTGGAGGAGGGAGAGATATTAATGGGACTGGCAATGTCAGATGGTGGTGGTGCATTGGTCATTGTAGCTTGAAGATGAGAAAGTGAGAGTCCTATTCAACGATTAGAGCTGGAAATGTGAGGGTGTAAACAGTTATTCCATCTCGAAATGACGTGGTGATAATGTGGAAGAACAGTTCAACCAACCACATTTGTCTTCTACCTTGTCTTCAACAGAATCCGCCAATTCCGTCCGACTAAATTTTATTATTGCTCTAAAAACTAATCTCGCCTGACTAAATAGCGAGTTTCAAAAGCAACAAATACTGGCTTGGAACCATGCATGGAATTTGACTCTGGAAACCTAAGTGAAACCAAGCTTCAAGTATCCATCCACTATTCCTAGATAGGTTCCATGATTGGAGATCCATTCATGGAACCCATCAAAGAATTCCAATCATGGAACCCATCAAGGAATTCCAATCATGGAACCCAACAAGGAATTCCAATCATGGAACCCATCAAGGAATTCCAATCATGGAACCTATCTAGAAATAGTGGATGGATACTTGAAGCTTGGTCCCACCAAGGTTTTCAGAGTCAAATTCCATTTGTAGTTCCATGTCAGTATCTTTGCTAGGATGGGTTGCTGGTTAGACCTTTCAGTTGAGGAAGTTGAGGTGAGGGTATTGCTGTTTTAGTAGAGTAACTCGCTATTTAGTCAGGCGATAAGTTTTTAGTACATCCAAAATTCCTAGACAGGTTCCATGATTGGAATTCTAATCATGGAACCTGTCTAGGAATTTTGGATGGATGCTTGAACCAAGCTTGGTTCCACAATGGCTTCCAGAGTCAAATTCCATGTACCTCTTTTCTTCTATAGTCAAAGCCAACATCGTTAATGCTCAACTAGGAATGCACTTTCACCCCCCAAACATCACCAACCCAAATCTCCCCAAGAACGGAAAGACTCCAACCCTCTCCCGCTATCAAACTCCCATAAAAGTATCCCCCTACTCTCAAACTGGAACGAACACCTCATCTTCGTCCTTATCTAATAACTCCCCGCTCCAAACAAAGTTACCGAAGTTCGACGCACCGCAACTCGGCGGCGCCACCTCTCGCGATTTTTACGCAGACGCTTTAATTCCTCCCAAATTCCAGGCCCGGGCGAAATAATAATCCACGCCGAGTAGCAATTGCATTAGGGGATGATTATGGTACCGTTGCCGCAGCTTGAGCCTGTTTGTTGGCAATCAAATGGTAATCCAATTTCCTTATTAACATAGCTGGTGCTAATTAGATATGAATCAGGTCCTACCCGGGATGCAACACTCGACGCCATTAGTCGTAATGCGCCGTCTATCGGGCGTTTCGCGTGCTATGGAAATTTTATTTGCCCAATCTATGGCGTCGCGATAAACGCGCGTTGACGATTCGTCAAGACAGATGGCGCTCGCGGCGAAATTGCCGACCAATCAGCGGCCTCGTCACGCGGTCCCGAAGATCCAATTGCCGGATGTTGCTGTTCAATTAACGGCATGTCATCGAGTTAGGCTGATGCGATTTTATTATAATTTCGAAGGTATTAACCGGCACAAGCTACCGATAAGTCGCGATTGGAGCGGGCTTTTATCGCAAATTTGTTGGCAGCTTGTCAGGTGTTCGGTACTTATCTATATTAGGTTCATTTTTGGTTTCTATCGGTAATCGATGAAATGGAGATATCATTTTTCTTGTTTTATATCAATTTCGTCGATTTTCTACTTATTTTAGGATCACTGGCAAATCTAAGTTGAGGAAAAGTCTAGGGAAGTTTCTGAAAGTGTCATTCCCGGTTCACCAAACCAGGAATAGACCAAAGCTAATGATATTCCTCACCATCTCTCTATATTCTATCACTCCTATCCTAATTTTGTCATTAATCAATCTACCTCCTTTTTCAATTCCCTCACAACCTAACGCAAAACTGTCACAACTCTATTTCGATCCTTTTCCCAACATTTCCATACTGTCGAATTCATCAAAAACCGATTAGCCCGAACTGTCTCGAGGCACTTTCCGACTTTTTGTCATGAGACAATATCGCTGTTTGCTACAAAACCGAGGGTCGTCGATTTGCAAATTGGCAATATCTCGACGATTAATATGTCATCGACCGCCAGACGTGTCTGATGGTCGATGAGGGCAGGAGACTGGGAAGAGAAGGGGGGTTACGTTAAAGCGTCATGGAAATTAGAAGCATCTTAAAATGTCTCATCAAAGGGCCGAATGTTGTTCGGCTCGACCGAGGCGACACCTCGATAGCGCGATTACGGCTTATCGTGGACGTCGTTGCGAGACGGCCCTTTGCGACAAAGGCACATAGTAATACTCCCAGCAACATGTTGGGAGAACGAAGACACCGCGGGCGAATTCGAGCTCTGGCTTTTGCCGGAAACAGAGGCGGTCTCTCGTCGGGGAAGAAGATACGGGATATTGATCAACAACTTGGACTAATTTCGACAGCAAAACTCACGCTGGTTCGGTGATAAATTACTAAAAATTAGGGAGATGGAATCGTGGATGGATTTATCCATTTTCCAAAGGAAAACCAACATTTTTGTACCCGGAAGTGATGGAACTGATAAGATAATGATGATAAAATCTAGAATCATAGATGATAAAATTATAAATTTGATTTTTGTTAACTTCCAATTTTTTTTTGTTAACGATCGTAAAAGTTGGTTTGTACTCAAAAGTGATAGAAATGATAAAAATATGATGATAAAATGCAAAATGATAAAATTATGAAGATAAGATGTATCATTAATATTTTTAATAAAACAATACAAGGCAAGAAAAATAATCGAAATACAGAAATGGTGAAGACAAAATCCAGCGTTATAAGTGATAAAAAAGAAAAAAATCAAATTAGTGACGTTATTCATCTGATTTCTTCTTGCTATTTTATTCATTATACGTTATTGGAAAAAATATTTCTCTAAAGAACAAAAAAAAACACTCTTAGTCGCAACAAATGAATCCAATTTCGCCACGAAATTAGCGGTAAACGTAAATGTTAACACCGAACTCGTCGGTCCCGTTGTTTTTTTCGAAATGAAAAATCGGAGCGAACAAAATTAAACGCAACGACACTCGGTCCTAAAATTGAAGATCGCGAACTCTCGACAAAAGTGCGCTTATTGTTATTTCGTCGCGCAGCGGTTAAATTAGATTCTCATGGTATGTAAAAACGTCAGCAAACGAATGGATCCAAACCGAACGAAAGGAAATTCGCCGATATGATTGAATTTGTCTATCGATTTCCGGGGACGTAAATATAGTTGCCCGGGTGTCTTCTCGTCCGAATCTACTTTTGTGTCGAACGTTGCAAATACCCTTTACCACACGCCAAGATTCGTTCGGCTTCGATTCCGTCAGTTTCCGTCTTTTTGTTGTCGCTGAAGCATGGACGATTGTAATTTTGTAAGTTTGTAACAACACATGTACGTTGTTTCTCCAGATGGAATGTAACAATAGTTTCTACTTCAGTTACAAAAATGATGAAACAGTTTAACATTATACATTAAAAATGATAAAAATTTGCTTTTAAAATGTTGGGATAAAAATGCGTATATTAAAAAAAATTAATGTACTATTTTATACATACTACACACCAAGTGGTAATAATATATAGATAATTGATGGTATTTTATGAAATTGAGAACATTTAAATGGCTTTTGATAAATAATTCTAAAAAATAGTTTTTTCTAATGATGAACGGTGACAAAATTTATCGTAACGTTCAAAAAACAATACTAATTTATATTTTACTGAGTAAACCGACAGAAGGATGAAAATAATAAAAGTGTTAAAAATGTCAAAGTTAATAAGAGTGGTAGAAGTTATTGAAAATTATACAAATGATCAAAAATGATAGTAATGGTTTAAAGATAAAAAGTATAAAGATGATAGAACTCAATGATAAAAATAAGTTAATGACAAGTACCAAAATATTTTTAAAATCAAAAAAGTATCTTAAGATTCAAACAAATAATTCTAAATCACTTTTTTCTCTATAAACCGACAACATGATAAAAATTATCAAATTGGAACAAATGATAAATATGATAAAAACGATAAAAATTATTAAAAATTATTAAAAATGATGCTAATGATACACAAATGAAAATTATAAAGATGACAAAACTGATAAAAAATTGTAAAAAATATACAAATGTTTGTAAAAATGAAAATTATCAAGATGTTAAAAATGATAAAATATTATACAAACGTCATAAAAATGAACATTATAAACATGATAAAAATGAGAAAAAATACGAGCTACTGACAGTTATAAAAATGACATTACTGCTTCCAAAGTGACAAAATTTATTTTTACATTTAAACAGATAATTATAAATTTATTTTTCTGAATAAATCGATACAATGAATAAAATCATAAAAGTGATAACAATGATAAAATTAATAAAAGTGCTAGAAAGAAGTGATTAAAAATTATACAAATGAAAACAAATAATACAAAATTATAAAAATGGTATAAAAATAAAAAATATAAAGATGATAGAACTCAACGATAAAAATAAGTTCATGACAGATATACAAATGTTTTAAACGTCAAAAGAATCTTATATTCAAACAAATAATTCTAAATCATATTTTTCTGCATAAACTGTAAATAATACAAATTATAAAAATGACAGAATTGATAAATATGATAAAAATGAAAAAAACGAAAAAAAAGATAAAAAACGATACAAATATCATAAAAACGAAAATGATAAACATGATAAAAATGATAAAAAATACGCGCTAATGACAAATATACATATTACTATATAAACCGATACAAAACGGTTCAATGATAAAAACGACAAAATTGATAAAATTGATAAACATTATAAATATATCATTAGACTGATGTAGAATTAAAAAATGATAAAGATGATAAAAACTCCAACTGATAAAAATAAAATTAACACCACTGCTCCAAAACTGACAAAATTTCACCGCGAAACTCCCGAAACATTACCCTCTCCCCCTGCCCAATTTTTGTCAACACGCCAATTTACTGATTAATCGAACGCTTGGGCAACTGGCGCGTGGTTTTTCAGCGCAAACACTTGCGAATTGGCTATTACCTCGGAACCCCTGGCACGTCGACCCAGTCTGGCGTTTCGGTGGCCTAAAAAGTGCCAACGCATGCAACCTGCCAAGACCTCGCGACGATATAACGTAATTATATTTATACGCGGTCACGGTGCAGCGTGCGCGATAAGTACTTCAAATTGGATTATTGAGCCGGGGAATATAATGGTCCGAGTTCGAACGGAGTTTGCATATAACCTGCCGAAAGGAGCTCGCCGCGTGACCCCGACGCGAAAGAAGCTCGGCTATTTGAAGTTGTAATGAAGACCGTTTGCATATCTGTATTTCCCCTCGAATTAGTTTAACGTCTTTGCCTCGCGGTTTTCCCGTTTTCGCTTCGCCGGTTCTTCCAGATAAGGTTCGCAAAAACGCGATGGTAATGCCGGCACGAACAAATAAAAATGACTCGGGCGACCAATGAGAAGGATCGTGCGACTTTCGGACGAATCGAGTGGCACGAAAAAAGTCAAGTCAATGGAGATGAAAAATGACGCGATGAACGTTAAAGTGACGGAATCGCGTGTTTAATCGGGTGTAGAACATGACGAAATTGGAATGGTTAAATAGCGGTGGCAAATAGATGGAAAGGATAAAATGATGGAGGGGTGATAAAAATGAATTGATGGGAGAGTTCGTGTTCTAAAACACGAAGATTCGACGTGGAATCTACGTCGAATCTACGTCCGAATGTTCCTCCACGTAGAATCTACATGGATTCTACGTGGATTCTACACTGTTTAATCACAGACAGTGATTAAACAGTGATAAAATTCGAAGTGATAAAACTTTGAGAACTAAAGAAATTGTCGTAGGCGAACGATTGCGTGATAAAATAATCTGAGAATGCATTCTAAATCTTTTGCGAACACCTTTTTGGTCAATGACCAATTTGACTGCCAAATGACGGTCAAATTGGTCAAACAGTTCGTATATCGGTAACCAAAACTCGAAATGGTACACTAATAAAAATATCCTTTTGAAAAGGAAAAGATAAAGAAAAGAAAAGGAATTCTTTCAGGACAAAAGGATATTCTTTTCGGTTAGAAATCATTCATCAAACGGAATAATTTAATTTTAAATTTTATATTTTTTTATTTAATTATAACAAATTTCACTAACAAATGTTTATAAAATATTGAAATCATTTACACGTTTACCGGTAAATATAATAAACCTATTAAAATAAAATCTTCACGGTCGATTGACTAATTCTAAGTGATAAAATGATAAAATTTCGCTTCATCTCATCCAAAATCGACCCCTACATAATTTCTCCTAAATACACGATCATTTTCCGAATCCCCGCTACGCCGAGCAATAAATTAGTCCCTGAAATAACCAACAGCAATAATAAATTTCAAACGGCGCTGCGCCGCGGCAAAAAAAAGGAAAAACAATCTCGAAAGGCGCCTCAACTGTTAGCACAATTAAGTCGGAGAGGCGCGTTCCGCCGGGCTGCTAATGAGAGAAAATTGTCTCGCTACTTTTCATTTGAAAGCGGACATTGTGCCGGAGCTAAGTGGAATTTATGATTTTCGTTAATAGATAAATTCGCGCGATTTGCTTCTACGGACCTTTTTCGTCGCATTGCGGCGCCACGATCGATTAATTGTCGTTCGACAATTAATTGATAAAAAAAGCATTTTTTTAAATCTTTTAACCGATAAAAATATTCTTGTTATAACACCCTAAAAATATCTGTACTCTTTTTCATTTTTGCATTGTTTTGTCCTGTTTTTGAAAAAAAAAACATTTTTTTTATATATATTAAAAATATTAATTAATCTTCCCTTCAAAAAAATTGCAAATTGCGTTCTGATTCCGATCCGAAAAAAATCCAATTTGAAAAAATCACGATTTATGGTATCAAGATTTGACAAAATTTTTCACGCGGAAACTTAGCTCGCTTTTTCCGACGACAATAAAAAAAGCGATCCGCAGATTTGTGCGGCTCTTTGTCGCGCGCGAATCGCTATGAATGCGGAATCCGCCGGGGCGAAATCAAACATTAAAACTTTTGTCTGAAGAAGATCCGCCGCGGCATATTGTCGCTGCGTAATGCCGGGGTATTACACGATTTTAAATATTTCACGCGCCGGTCGAATCCAAAATTTATCGCGCTGCTTCCACGGCCGAACGACAATTCGCGCTATCCTTGCACTCGTTTGCCCCGTTTTGCGCGTTAACTTTGCAGACACGTTAAATTATTTAGTCGTTGCTTTTCGGAAAAAACGTTTCCTCGGGCTCCCCGTTTTCAATTTCTTCGAGGGTTTAGTGCTGGTGAACGAAATCCGCGACCCAATGGCAATTATATCGAGCAAAAAAAGCAGTATTGTAACGGAAAGGAAAAAATGATTAACAAAATGTAATTTTAAGAATTTAAGAATTTTAAGAAAGGAAACAGTCAATATTAGGATAGGAAGAGTTTTATGTGGTTCAATTTCTAAGGAAAATAGTCAAATCTAATAATGTTGACGTTTAATCATTTTAATTAACTGAGAAACTTCGCCGAGATTTCGAATTTAATTCGTTTGAACTGAGTTCATTGAATTTTGAAACTGGTTAGTTTGTATTATGACGATATGAGTACTCTAAAATTATTTAGGTGTCCTTTTTGCCAGTTAATATGGTTCATCATTTAGAAATGATGATGGAACATCTGTAATTTTAAACAAATCTTCATTTTTTCAAGGTCATTCATGTTTTTTGTAATTTTTTTCGATAGAAAAGAAATTACAAAAAACATAACTAAAATGACCTTGAAAACGACCTTAAAAAGTCTTCATATTTCAAGGTCATTCATGTTTTTTTGTAATATCTTTCGAAAAGAAATTACAAAAAACATAAATGACCTTGAAAACATGAAAAAATTTTTCGTCTTCATGTTTTCAAAGTCATTCATGTTTTTTTTGTAATTTCGTGACCTTGAAAACATGAAGATTATAAACAAAACTTCATGTTTTCAAGGTCATTATGGTTTTTTGTAATTTCTTGACCTTGAAAACATTAAGATTATAAACAAAACTTCATGCTTTCAAGGTCATTATGGTTTTTTTGTAATTTCGTGACCTTGAAAACATGAAGATGGTAAAAAATCTTCACGCTTTCAAGGTCATTCATGTTTTTTGTAATATCTTTTCGAAAAAATTACAAAATGAAACATCTGAAAAACTCTGAAAACCCTAAAAACCTCTGACAGTTCCAATTTTGAGAGCTTTTCAGCGCTTTTACTCTCTTTTCCAGAATCGCTGGAAAAGAGAAAAAAATCCGCTACCCGAAACCTGTCCGAATGCGTCTCGAACAAGCAGAAACAGTGAAAAGGGTCGCGGTATTCCAGCACAGCTCGTAAAAACGAAAACCCCGGACCCAGGTTCTAAATAAAAACGAGCCGGCATGACAATAAGCGGCTAAAAAAGGAGCCATTAAGATGAAAAAACGTCGGCGAACTTTTGAGTGGAGCCCTCAGTTTCCGTGTCGTTCTTTTTTGTCGTGCGGAGAGAAATCGCCTACAATCCACTGTGCACCGCGTTATCCGTAACACGAAACTTCGGGACGCGACTGCCTCTAGTCGTCCGATTGTCGTGAAAAGTTATAAACTTTGTTGAACTCAGACGCCAATTGTGTCCCTATAAGCTTTCGCGGAAAGTTTCGCGGAAAAATTCGACGGAGATTAAAGTAGGTTTAACGTTAAACGACGTGAAGAGAGCGACCTTATTTGGCTGTCGGGCGCAAGAGCGCGTCGCCCGCGGAATCGTAATGCGCGCCACAGGCGCCCTCTATCGTCGCGCCCGCAATTAACTCGGGACGCTGCGGATCAGAAGTTCATTCCGATTTTGCGAACGCACAACAAATGCGCACGACTTGTCCATTTATCTCTCGATAACTATAATAATAACCCTGTCAAAAATAGAACAAAAAAAATAGAAAAGAAATTCAAAAATTAAATTGAATTCCAAAATGGCAAGATTCGGCGTTGAAAATGAAAACTGCCTTTAATTTGGTTAAAATTGCTTAATTACTATGTAATTAAGCAATTAAAATTGTTATTAATAATTGTTATTAACACTTTGTTATTAATAATTGTTATTAACAATTTGTTATTAATAATTTTTATTAATAATTCTTGTTATCAATAATTCTGTAGCTTTTTTTTAATTTATTCATTGTATATTATTGTTTCTACAATAAATTTTTATTCATTTATTGCAGAAATAACAATTGCTTATTACTTATGAGTATATTGCAAAAGTAATATTATTACTTAAAAGTAATATTATTACTTTTGCAATATACTCATAAGTAATAA
>JABFPB010001961.1:0-22323 GCA_022817645.1 Ceratoteleas bidentatus
TAAGGTTTTACCACTTCAAGTGGTAAGATTTTACCACTTAAATGGTGATTTCTTACCACTTAGTTTTCTCAGTGTGGTAGATCGTAAATCAGATTTTGGAATAGATAGCCCTGCAGATCTGACGTCAAACCCAATGCCTAGAGCGGAAATAAGATCTGAATCAAATCTGATCTTCAGAGCAGAGTTTGTTTCCCAACGATTCAAATTGAAAATGTGTGAGACGCTGAAAGAGTTCATCGACTGCAGAAAATGTGGTATCATTTGCGCTGAGGAATACTTAAATGAAGCGATAGCAATGTCCTGATAAACAATTTATAACTGCTTAATTTTGGATTTATTCCGCACCAAGTTACTTGCCTTTGGTTCGACGAATAAAATTTTTTTTTTCTGCTAAATATTCACGACGGCGTTGTGTTGTCTTCAACCCATAAAATAAGAGTGGTCAAAATGTTTTAATAATATATGTAAATGATTTATTATTCAAATGGATTAACTATTTTGAATAACAATTTCAGACTGCATTTTGTGCGAAATTTACTTTGATTTTCTATAACGGTGAAAGATAGAGTAATATGAACATATAACATACAACTTCGTTATAACCGTTTTGAATTTTGAAATTTAAAAACGTTGTATCCCATTAAGTTAACAATTCAACGCTTTCCCCGACAGAAATAGCTCTCCGTTTATACCAGCTTCTTAACTATTTACAATAAAATGGAAATATTCGTAAATCCTCTCAGTAAGCATTGACCTAATAATTAAGTAACTCAAAACATCCAGTCAAAAGGTCATTAACTAATAAACGTCCAATCAAAAAGTTTCGTTTATTTTAGACACATTTCTAGCAAGTTTTAATTCGAAGCAAAACCTGACACCGATACCCAATCTATAATTGATTAGTGATGATGGCATTAACTAACCAAAAGAAGCAAATTTTTAGCTTCTTCGATTTATTCTAATGACGCTGATGAAAAAATGTTGAATTTAAATCAGCACAACAACTCGATTCTGTTTGATTTCCATTTTGTTATCGATTCGTGTGAGGTAGCAACATTTTATGTTTAGCTAAATAAAAGCACACTTTGAGTTCGGAACGTCGATTATTCATACAACCGCTTGCAATGGCGACGTAAATAGTTGATATTCACGAGCAAATACATGGAAACAAAACGGACGAAATCGTCAGTTACGTTTGGCATTTGTAGTACTATTTATATTTCCGTGTTCCTTTCGCACCGAAAGACTTGGCGCTGAGGCAGAAATAGGCGACGAGAAAAATTCATTATCGATCTGGAGGTCTAAAGATAATATTGGTAATTTTACATTTAGGTTACGGCTACAGTGTACTTGAACACACAAATGGAAATTCGTAGTTCTTCGAGTTACGATTTGAATAAAATGTGGAACATTACACAATTCAATGGGATTATCGAAGTTTCATATCATTGAATAAAAGTGTGCACCTTCTTGGCCCTATATGAACAGTTAAACGATTGTGTGATTCATTTTGGAGCGAATACGAACTACCCAATATTATTATGAATCATTTGATTGCAACAGGCCTTAGCCAATATCATAATCTTGAGATAAATATAACAATTTCTCACGAACTATGCGGTTTCGATAGGATTTTGATAATTATCAGACAAACACACAATACTAAGGCGAAATATTTCGGCCTAATGTAAATCATTATCTTTCAAAATAGTTGAAACAACTGTCAAATTATTGTTTGGTCTCAAATGTAAAATTAGGTATTTTTTCTTAAACCAGTTCTACCATCTAGTATCCTTCATTTCGCATCATTGAATTCCAAATACAAGATCCTCCACTACAGGATGAAATTGCTCTGAAAAATTTCCTTTTCCCCATACGTTCATCCGAAAGCATCATTGTCTCCGGGCAGGTCAAGACACCAGATTCGTCTTGCCATTCCTTCAAAATGCCGTTACATTGGCATAATAGTGAATCATTAATTAACGTCTGATAGTCAATAGATAGCGTCGTCCCATTGGACGTAAATATGAATGCGAGCTCTGATTTATAATCGCCGGTCGGCGTACGCGAAAAGCCGATTCGATTGCGCGGCATCTGGCCGTCGATTGTGCGTGCACGCTCTCACGCGAGAGCCCGCGTTATAATATACCTGGTGTTCGTAAAATCCGGCGACCGCAAGCACCGCACGATCCGACACACGTGACGCTGCGGCGCAGTGTGGCGAGACAAACCACCGAACGGTCGTTCTGTCTGGCTAATTTACTTTTTGTATTTTCAGTTTAAATTGACCGTCCGTCCGATGGCTCGCTACTCACGAACGATAGCTGTTCTCCATTTTCAGCCACCGGACCCGACGCCGCCGCCCGTGAATGCCAATCTCGGATCGCCTCAACCCCTCCCCCGAATCCCGTCGCGACCTTTTTTACCTCGTTTATTTGATCAAATAAAATGATCCTTTATCGAGACTGTTTAAATTTAACTAGGCCGGCACAATCCCGGGGGTCGTCACCGAGACGACACGGGAAAGTGGAGGCCGAAAAAAAGCGGCGGAAGTCGGCCCCCAAGCGCACAGTTTCCGTCGGATTTCCGTCGATTTTTTAAATTGCCCTTCGTTCGATCACTCGAGTCATTCGTGTAGCTGTTACTTTTTGTTACTTTTTGTTATTTTGAAAACTTTCCGGGCAGAAAAGGGGGGGGGTTCAAAATCGTCATCTTGTGGATCTGTTTAATTTTCATACCGAAGCAATCTATTTCCGGGTTTCTTTTTCGATTTCAAACCACGCTTGCCCTCCGAACAATTTGTCTCCAAAAGGGCGCATGACATTTCGCGCATGCCATGTCCGTCAAACGCATTTCGGAAACCGGTTTTTTGCCTCGCTGCGTGCCCCGGAACCGTTCGTAAGCGCAACATTCCGCGCGCATTTTGCCAGGATGGTGCGCGTGGCGAAACTCGGAAACGGCGGTTCGAATAACGCACGGCTTTTTACGCGGCTAATCACGGCAGGATTTATTAATTCAGCTGTCCAATACGTTGCTTGGACAACAATTAAAAGTAAGCCGCAAGAGAATTATTGCACAGCACGCAGCAACCGAGCAAGGCGCGAAATGAAGAAAAATTCCGGGCAGCGATTTCCCGCGGGAAAAAACGTAACGGCATTTTCGGCGCAAATTCGGCACAAAGCATTACTTTGTCGGCGGTTAGTAAAAGTCATGTTCGCGTTCAGCGCGGCTTGTAAAATGCTAACTAAACAGAGCGGCGGTGTTCGTGCGTGAAGTGATCCCGGGCAGCACTAAATAAAGAGATGTGCGTTTGATAGAGCAGGCCAGCCTCATTCGATGATACGTTTGAATTGGGATGAAATTTTCAGGACGTCGTATCGTTCCGGCGACGCCTCATAAAATCGCGCAAACGCTGCACCGCCCGGCGGGTTTCATTATAAATTACGGACTCGTCTTTTTTCCCTTTTTCGCTTGTTTCTAATTTACAGCGACAACGAATGTTCGGCCGCAACGCCGTTAACCGTCTGCGCGCGTTCGAATAAACGCACGATTTTTATCAGCGAATATTGTTTTCGCCCCTTTTTGTATGCAATGTTACGGCATTGTGTGACTCTTAAAGGGAATTCGCGATGTGGGTCAGAAGTCATAACTAGGTTTCGTTTCTTCGTACATAATGTACAGCCGGGGAAGGAATAACTTCGCATGAAGGTTTTTACTTTTCGTTCGGAGCGCCGAAAAAGTTTACTGCAAGGCGCGCGGCGCACGTAGCCGCCGCATAAAGTATCGCTGCACGAGCAGACGCGGAACCGATTGTAATTGGCGTGATAAATGCAGGCCAAATATTTATCAACCGGTGTTGGGGTCGTCGTACAAACGAGGGCTTGATTCTGATCGTATGAGTATTTTTATGCCCGAAGAGAGGGGCCGAGTGATTTCAATTTAAAAAACAAATCGGTATTAATAATGGCGAACGAATTTGCTTGTCACCCGGCGCAGCCATTTGCATGACACGAAAACAAAATTATGTTTCGAGTGAAGGGTAGTGGTGTAGCAGAAACGAGCGATGTAGACGGGTGTACGGTTTATGTAAAAGTTCGCGGGCATATGCATATGTAAAAAATCAATTCGAAATGCGGCGATTCGATTTGTCTCACGGACAAGTATTAGTGGTCATGTGTGTAATCGAGTTACGATATTTGCTGGATTACTGGTGTTTAATTTTCATTTGACTGGGCGACCGCGATGCTTGCGCGAGGTTGATAATTTTTGGTCGGCGTTTGGTCAGACGTTCCGCGGGTTTCATGCTTTTTCGAAATTAATTAATCTTCCGCATCATTCGGACAGTAAATTTGCTGTGCGATTGAAGAGGAACTTGTATTAGGGCTCATAAAGGATGAATGTGTTAATATGCAGAAGTTTTAGAATATCATTGAAATGAAAAATAGAAAGAGAGATAAAACGTGTGAGTATTTTGTGAGTGTTTGTGAGACTTCTGCCAGTACCGGTACAGAAATTTGGCGTGGTCAGTAAAATGATAACAAATCTATACTACTAATTTAGTAAATCTATACAAAATTAGTACGGTGGACAATTGGTACTAGTCGCTAATCAACAGTAATACAACAAGTCTGACCGAATCGATCCAGACCTGCGCCAGTAATTAAACCGATTGGTTAAATGTCGCGTAGTTCTTCTCGTTGTATAGTTTTACGCAGTCGAATAGAATATATGTGAAACAGCTCAGGCGCAGGAGATTTTCAAAACGAAACGGCGGGCGTAGGTTCGAAATCTGAATTCGGCCTGGAGTTTTAATTGTAATGAATATGTGTAAAATTATGTTAATAATTTTACACATAACGACACAATCGTTTCTGTAACGACTTTAAATCGTTACAGAAATAGTTAAATTACATTAAGGTAGAAGTAGCGACTTGACTAGTCAAATGAAGTGCCAAAAAATTGACGTGTTTTAAATTATTAAAAATATTGTATTGATCTACAGTTATATATTAAAGACAAAATAAATAACACTTTTGGATGCAAATAGAACGATACCTCACTTTACTTCTATAGTTCCATTCAATGTAATATTTCATTTGATTTCATTCTGAGTTTGTTTACTTCTAAAATGTCAGTTTCACCTAACCACCGACTAATTATTCGCTTCAATCAGTGGTGATGCAATCGAAAAATGAACAATCCGCTACCGAAATTAAAATAAGAATTGACCGGTTTACACCCCAACAAAAAACTTCACGAAAATTGTGCTTATTTATCCAAGAGACGTAGCTTATGTTTTCCATATGTTGATATTTGAATGTCGAACATGGTGGCGGCATTCAAATAAAATGATCACGAGTTGAAAATTTTAAATATTTCATCAGAATGGTCGATAACCCATAGTTTTTTGGTGTTGCTGCATTCTTTATTCTACGAACTATATCTTTCGATTAAAATTAACTTCCTGAAACATTTCAAACATATTGTTTTTTGCAAAAGACTGTCATTTTCCGTAAGACTCAATGCATTTCAGTCATTTACAAAATTATTATTTTCTCGATAAAATGGTCAAAGAGATGGGGTTTTAAAGCCGTTTCAGTATTTCTCATAAGTTTTCGCATTGATTAATATAAGTTTCTGACAACTTAAACATTTAATTCTGACCACGCTACTACCTTACTGACGCGTAAAATCATTATTTATGCTTAAAAATTATGAATGATTAAATTTTACGAATAAATTCGTAAATAAGTGTCATCAACAGTTCAGCAAGTAGACATAAGCGCAGACAAGCTTCGATTCCCGATATCAGTGAACCAGTTTTTACGAGAACAACATATTTAGTTATTCCCACAATGAATTTGAATTGGTCTGAAATAATAATTCAACCATTGAAGAAATATAACTGTACGTACTTCTATTTTATGTAAAATATGACAAAGTAATTTCACTACCCAGTATCTTTTGATACTGAACAAAATTCCTGTGAAAATACACCGACAGTCGACGGCTATATTTACATAACGTTTAGTGGTGCAATATTACAATATACTCCAAATGGAATATACTTTTCGTGTATATTTATACATATTTGGTAACTAACTAGCCTCCATAATTGAAGGGTCGACTTGAAAAACGTTAAAATTAACATTAAAAACCTACACGCAAAAAAATATATACCTAGCACTCGCATTTGTATGCCTGGCACAGGCATATTTTATTATTAATCGTCATAGAATGATCCACGAACCGTAGAATGCCTATGCCAGGCATACTCGTGCCTGGCGAAAGCTTATGTAGGATTAATGTAGAAATAATTTTCTGTTGTTTCAAACATTCGCACTCTGGAATACCAGTATTATTGGCAGCGCATAGATCTTTTTTAGCGTGTATGTTTTACAGGTTACAAACGTTATTGCAGCCGACTCATCAGTTGTCATCGTCGCGATATATGAAAACATACTCTTAAAAATGGCCTAAAATTTCATATTGTTACAATAGGATTCTGTCACAGAATGAAAAATAGATGACGCGAATGATGTCATGTTCTCACAAAAAGAATCAGTTTGTGACAAGACATTTTTAAGAGTGTATGCTAGTAACATGTCATTTGTACGATCCAAACACATTTTGTCTTTGAAAAATAAGACAATAAGTAAAAATACTAACCAGTCTTAAATTTTATACAAACCGTTATGTGTTTAATATATTTTAGTCAATTTTGTGTAGCACGTGAGAATAAAATAAATATTTATGTAAGAATTATGTATTTATGATTACAATTTCTTGTTTATAAAGCTGGAATATAGATTACAAATAGAACATATTTTTTAATACTTCAGTTAGTTTTGCATTTAGATACTCTGATGCTGAATATTTACTTTTTTTAAGTGGATTTTGATGTTTTGGCGCGTGTCGTGTTTATGCAAGTTCAGATTCATGGAAATGGAATTTGACGCAATAGACAGCAGCGTGCACTTTTACGTTGGTTGCGTAAAATTACACTGTACGTAAAATGAAACATTCGTTATACGTATAGCGGTGTAATAGTCCGACGATATACGATGTAAAACCTGTGTAATTTCATAAGGATTTTCAGTATACGCAGTGTTATATTACTATCCAGCGCCTGACAAGTTTTCCTTATTACCGGGTGTTAAGGAGAATTTCCAAATTACTTACATTCACATTAGAAAGTTATAAATTTGAAATTTTTTAATTCGTTTTTGTTCAATTCCACTATCTGTATTCAATCGTGTTAACATGAATTCTTCTCTAATCTTTCCAATTTCACGTAGATCGATATTTAACCAAATCGATTCCAATTCATGAATTGGAATCAATAGCAATTTCCAGTCAATGAATTGAAAAAAATATTCAATTCTTATATCATTCAAATCAAGTTAAAAGAATGCCAGACAACTCAAATAAATGGTCAATGGCTAAGAATCCAATTCTTTTCTATTCACTTCTATCAAAAATTATTTGCAGGGAAGATAACTAATTATGAAAAATGTAGATTTAATTTTTACTTGGAAGCTCGAGCATCTGGACTTGAAAGCACTGATGTCTAAAAACTGTTTTAATGCAGCCTCGCCATCATGGGTTCTCGGCGATCCAGTGGTGGAAGCCGGGGGAGCGCAAACATCCTCAAGGAGCGGGCCAACATGTCATTCATGCTCGTGGTCATGTTCTTCGCGGTGTTCGGGCTGATCGTTCTTACGGAAATCTTTCTCATCGATGAGAGACGCAACGGGAATATTCGTGGAGCCCTCGGCAGCCACCGTAATGGACACCGTTTAGCCGCGGCGCCGGATCGACCGGATTACGAAGAAGTTGGAGTAAGTCAACTACTTCGACTTAAGTAGCGAAAAATGACTTTCAAGCGGCAGCGCTGAAATTCAAATTAGGATTAAGTTCTAACGGTGCGAAGCGTAAAGTATGCCTTTTCAATTTGCGTTACATATTTATTTCTATCTAGTTGCATTTTATATTTAGTATGTTTGAATTTTTATTTTACTTTTTATTTTTCACTGAGTTGTAAAATGAATATTTGCATTTAGGAAAGTCGACGGTTTGCCGATTTTAAGGCGATATCTCAGTACACATTTTTAAATAAACCCCTGCAGGTCGTGAGCACGACTGGTACAATAAAAAAAAAAAAGAATAACGGTCAAATCTCTCACATTTTGTGATTCGACTGATATACTTTTTTTCTTTTCTTATTGTATCAATTGTGCTTACGACCTGCAGGGGTTTTCAAGGTATACTGATATATCGCCTTAACAATTTCGCCAAAAGTGTCGGCGACAAATGGTCGAATACAGTTCTGAAACGACTCTGTTCCGATGTTGGCGGCATACAAAAGAGCCCTTGATGGTCCGACGGTTGGCCCAGCATTGTCATAAAATGCGATGACAATCGTCAAGCAATAATCTACCAGACGATAACAAACGATCGGCTAAACGTTGGCTCAGCATTGGCCCCAACATTATATAATATCATCAAGAAGTCAGTTGCCAGACATGAACCTTACGGTCGGTATAATTCCTTAACGTGCATCAGACAATCCGGTACACGTCAAGGGATCTTCCGAAACTCGTCAACTGAAAATCGGTTGCGCACGCGTTAACACTCAGAAAAATAATTTAGTTGTCTCGAATAAATATGTTTATTAAGAATAAATATGTTTATTTGGAAAAATTTAGTTGTACTAAAAAGATTTATTTGGAACTAATGAATCCTTATTTGGTGTAAGTAAGTATATTTGTTTGCTACAAATACGAATTTATTCGCAATAAGTATACGTTTATTTGGTATCATTTCAAATAAATTATTTAGTTAAGGTAAAATGAATTTATTTAGAACTAATAAATTATTTCTCTGGGTGAACCTTTATTCCGATGTCCGCGGAGCGTTTTATCCGTTGAGGCTAACCGATTTTCCTTAAAATGTATTCGTAGGATAAAACGGTGAACTTCAACTGATTATCGTGTTAAATAATAGAAAATTATCGTATTAAATAATATCGTGTTAAATAAAAGAAAAATCGACTGGTTATAACCAGCCGATTTTTCTTTCCGGTTGGCCCAACGTTATTTGACGACGGTCGATATCTGTGTTTATCCAGTAGAGGGCCGAGCGTTGGGTAATAGCTGGCCCACGGTCGGCCCAACATTGACCCTTGCACGCAGGGAAATATTTGGTTAAGTCAACCAAAGAATTTTGTTATTATTTGGTCAGCAAAAGTTGGCCAATGTTGGCTCAACATCAGCCGACAACTGCTAAGTACAGTGCTGGCACAACGTTGTCCCGTTGTCAGCGTACAAACAAGTCTATCCTGGGACGACGGTTGGCCCAAAATTGCCAAATTCAACCAACGGTCAGCCCAGCACTGGTACAATGACAAAACATTCCTAAGGTTTATATGTGTACTTTCAATTTGTTGAAAAGAGGCTACATAGCTCAGTGGTAAGGTTCAGGTTCCGTGTTCCAAGGGACGAGAGTTCAATTCTTCAAACACTTAATTTTCCGTTATAAATAATTAACAAAAAAAATTAAAATAATTACTGACAATAAATAAAATAATAAATGTAATTATAATAATGTAATTATATAACATAAAAAAGCGACAATAATTATTTTTCACACGTGCATGGGAAACTCAATTTCCCACCCTAAAAACCGGGAAGGAAATGGCCAATTCCCTCCCACTTTTCAGGGAGGGAAATTGAGTTTCCCGTGCACTTGTTGTGAAAAATATCGTACGCAACACGGCGGGAAAGGCGATTCCCGACTCGTTCCTTGTAACACTCGGCTTCGCCTCGTGCTACAATACACTCGTCGGGAATCGCCTATTTCCCGCCCTAGTTGCGTAATATACTATTTCAATGGATATCTTAATATTACTATATTATTTGACCTACTTTATATATACCGGATCATCTCACTACTTTGACACACATAGCCACAAGGAGAATTTACCAACAGAGGTCGGTAAAATAAATTGACAAGTCGTTCAGTTACTGATGGATAAGTTTATATGAGAGTCTCTACTTTACCTGCCACCCATGGTTCCGATAATATGAAATACCAACAGACGATACGAAATATTTCCAAAATAACAAACGTATTAACTTAGATTCATTCTTCGCGAGTTAAAAAAATAACAGAAATGATAAAAAGTTATAAATTCTTATCATCGTACAATTTTTGGACAATATTCTAACAACAAAAACAGTAAAATTGTTGACATCAATGAATTTTAATATGCGGTCCAAAAACGTTTATTTCGCGCTGTATCAAAGACTGTAATCAAATTGTTTACAAAAACAATTTGATTACAGTCTTTCGGGTTTTTTTATTTATATAAAAAATATATAAATAAAAAAACCCGTCCGATTGATTCTTGCCAAATCAATCACTCTTTCACCCAATCCCCATAAAAACCATAAAAAAAGTCCCCGGCCAATTTTCCACAGATTCAGTTTCAACTCCCTCAAGTTTCACCGGCCGACTCCGACATTCCGCGACCCCACACAAACTTTCCCGATCCCAGGAGAAACACGTCTCGCCATTCAAAGACAACAACAGACACATACGATTAAATCCTTTTATTAAACGTACATCGGCGCAACAAGATTTCGCGTGTCGGTTAAAATCTTGTCCCGCGTACACTCGAGAATTACAATAATATCACTGGTAGAATTCGAAGGGGAATTGCACATCCTCAATACTTTCAAGTGAAAACACTCTTACAGCTACGCTTCTTACGTACAAAAACAGATCGTTCTTTCTTCCAACGAAACGCGATGTCAAAAAGACGTCATTAATTACATACAGAGAAGAACAAGAGAGCAGGTAGACAGGTGCGAAATCATGGACAAATAACCGTTCGTTGGCTAATCGGGAGTCGCTTTCCAGCGGATCCGCGGATCTCTCGGCTATCACAAATTTGACGTCTCGCGATTCGAAAGTTTGACGGGATACCAATAATTTAGAATCGGCAATGCATAACGGGTAAACGGGTCGGCGTGATTGCTCGCGGCTTTTCCTTCCACGAAGAGCAGTGAACGTCCAATGAAATCGATGGGTCAGGTCACTCGGACGGTCTCCTTATTTAGCGCTCGCTCCACTTTCGACTTAGGCTTTCGGGGCTTCGGGTGCAGGCGCGCCGGCCTCAGTTGGCGGCGGTACCGTCGGGATCTCCGGGTACTCGAGAGTGGCGCCATCTTCGCAGTCGAAGACGGGACAGCATTCGGGGAAGCTGGCGGTCTTGTTGGTCTTCTCGGAGAGCTTACACTTGGGGTTGGGCTTGGGCAGGGGACCGCAGTCTTCGACCAGCTCGAAGAGGCGTCCGGAGTTGTCTTCAGCTGGAACACAGGTGGAGCGGCCGCAGAACGGAGCAAGTTCCCAGCTCTTGCCAGGCTCGATGGTCGCGCACTTGGTAGAGGCGAAGCAGAGACCGGGGAAGTCTGCAAATTAATTATTGAATTAGAATAGGTCTAGAAAACCTTATTGAAAAATAGAAATAAAAAAAAATAAAATTGGTAACGGTATGGCATCAATATGACAACAAATGATAAGTAGAAAGGAACATGATAGAACGTGTTGCCATACTATAGATAACAGAAAAGGAAGTTAAGGATTCTAGCCAAGTATAGCATTAGAAGATTGAAGAGTGTAGGAAAGATGGTTAAAATATATAAATGTCTTAAATTGAAAGGTTTGCACAGACTTCTGAGAATGTTCGTTCTGGAATCATGATTTGTTACAAGGAGAGTAACAACTTTCAGGTGGTAAAAAAATGAGAAAGAAAAGTTTAATAAGAAAATAACTAGTGTTGCAAAGTAGGAACGAGTTTGCGTTGAATGCTTTGCTAGAGAAACTAGAGTCTTTTTATCGTGTTGTGAAATTTCGTAATTTTATATGGAAAGTTTGATTTATTATAACATTCCGTGGAAAATGATCTTGTCGATATATAAATTGTGCAAATCACTGCATAGTTGAGAAAAACCATGAAGATGAAAAATTAGAGAGTCAATTAATATTCTAAATAAGTTCTATTATTTAGAAGATTATGCAATTATTTCTGTTTATATGAACTATTTTATAATATGATTATATTACGCTTCTTGCATACTTATATAACAAATGGTCTCAATTCAAATAATTTTGACATCATCGAATAAAAAATTTCTTCAAACGATTCGGAATATTCTATATCCATCTCGAACCTGTTATGGCTAGAGGGAAAAAAGCAATATTTAAATATTACTTTTTATTTCAAGTCTTTGACTGTTTCTAAGACATTAGTCAGGCAATTGAAATTTGACAAACAGGTTTATTCAATTACAACTCTAAAATCGCGAACTCTTCGAATGTATTAAAATTGTTTTCCCAGAATATTTTTGAAAAGAACACAAATTTTCATGCTATACCTAATTCGATACAATGAGCAAAGATCAATTCAAATTGATCAAAATCATCAAAATGCATTAAACCAACTCAACCCAACCTCAAGTTAAAGATAAGCAGCAGAATGTTAATCAACCGGTTTAGAACTCGTCGCATTTAAATTGATGCTTATTAGTAAACGTTATAAATAAACGTTCATAAATCTCAAATTTGCTACGAAAGTAATTAAATAAACAGTTGAAAAAACTTTTTTTCTCCAAATGTAAAATTTGCATATCTTAAAGAATACTCTCAAACCGCAACGTTCCCATCGTCACGACAAAAGCGGTTATTTACAAGTAGGCAACCATTTTTCGTATGGAAGGTTGCTCTCCGGAAGTCGGGAATTAGGAATTGAATTCAGCTGGCGCGGACACGCGACGGTCGATTGGCGAGCAATTTGATTGTGTGCACGTTACATTGATAGGCAGCGTTGTTTCTCGCTGTCACGCTAGAAATCTCAAGGAGAAACACTTTCGCTGTCACACGCACGGCTGATCGCTTGCGCAACGCAAGCAGGCCCATAAAAGAACCGCGGATCGTCCGCGCGCGGAGATGCGATACGCTTCTCTCACGGCCAACGCGCTCTTATAGTCCAAGGCGATGGGACCATAACCATCGTTTAGCTCCATTTAATTAAATCGCGGCTCCATAAAAACGCCGGACAATGTAGATGAGGTTACAATGGACAATTACGTCCAAACATCTGCGTCACTATCTCTAACTACCTTATCCAATCGACCATCTAATTATATTTCTAAACTAACATTTTTTTGTCCAACTCTGTTCAAAGGTATATCATTACTTTGGAAAGTCCATCAAAAATGCTTGTTCCCTTAGTATTGCTATTAATTAGAAACTACTATAACTTGTTCAAAGTAATGTTCACTGAAATAAAAAAAATATTTACTGAATGCAACAGGTGTTACGAACAATTGTAATCTTAGCGAAAACCAACGAAGATCCGTTTTGGATTATTAACACATTTATTTCAGTTTATCAGTGACACATTCAACAATGAAGTCGGCAGAAAAAGGCACGTGTCCGCGTGAATTTCAATGGATCTGAGAAATAAAGAAGCGCGTTTGAAAGACTGCGGATGATGGTATCGGTTTAATCGGCGGAATCCCAATGGATGGGAACAATAGAGCCCGCAATTAGTGGCAACTTTATTATCCGATACTTGATCTTGATCGAGTTTCTCCGGAGTTGATTTCGGCCAGTTTAAAGTGAGGATGTAGGCCAGGGTGGCCGACTGTCGGGATGACTTCTAGATCGATTACAAGGTGTCTCCCCCCCCCACGAGCGTCAGATTTCTCGAAATTAATCGTGAGAAACAGGTATACCACTTTGTACCACTTCAAAGTGACGGATAACGCGATTCAAAATAACAACAATTAGCGCGAAGTTGTGTAACGCGACAGTATCACCGCGGGACTTGGGGATTTGGCAGTTCAAAGCAGTACTTCATGTGGAGATGATTAGAGGAAATTAAGATGGGAATTACGACAGTAATATGTACATTTAGCAAGATTTTTTCTGATAACTTTTAATTGATTACTTTTTCTAAAATTGTTTCAAACTTAATCTCCCTACTTAAAAAGTCCAAGTTAAATCCGACTCGGATTTAGAGCTGGATTTTACATTGATTCGGATTTCTGATAACACTGGACAAATTTATTAAATTTCTAGAAACTTTCTAATAGTATATTTTGTGCCAAGAGCGATGAAGGGGAAATTCTGTTTCTCGAGCGAAGTTTGCAAACCTAACTGAATGCGAGGTTTGTAATTACAAGAGGAACGGATCATTGCCCACGGTGCAAACGATATTTTGCACAAGGAGTGAAAATCGCCCCAATGCCGAAAAATGCGTTTTCTACACTTTGTGACATAAAATTGTTGTAAGAAATCGCAATGATAAGTAGATCAAGATTTTGAAGCAATCAATTGAAAAAAAAACTTCATAGCCATAACTGGGATTAACTACAAGTTGTTATAACTGTAAGAATCGTTCAAAATTCTATTCATTCAAATGATACTTCTGTTCGAATAATCTTAATGTAGAAAACTTTTGAACGAGTCTTGAAGATGTAACGACTTCGGCTGAATGCTTATACTTTCAAACTTCTGCGCGGAAGGACAACAGTTCAAATCCCAGATGTGGCAATGAAGTTTTGGTTGAAAAATATTTGACTTCTTATCATTGCAATGTATTAAAAGAATTTTAGGCATGCTTTCAAATGTTTACAAATTTTTCCAATATTTTACAAAAATGACTCGGAAATCTATGTAAAATTCGGACTCTGAGTCCGAGACGGACTGTTCAAGTAAAGCAAATTTGCATATTGTAAAAGTCTGAACATTATATTGAATAATACAAATCGTTAACATTAAACCAAACACATTTTACTGTATCCAATTTCATTACTTGAGAAATTTCGAAAAAAGTGACTACCGTGTTTCACTTTCCCACAAAGTTCCACCAATTTAATCAGTCATTAGACACAATGTCGCAACCATTTCAGCCCGAGAAATTCTCTCGATTGTTTTTCCCATTCAACGCTCGACCCACGCGATACCCTGACGCCGATCAAACAAATGTTATCGCGCGACATACAAAAAACGAAAATCATTTGCGAAAGCGTTCAATGTAATTCAGCTTTAATTGCACGCCGGATAAATTTAGGTTGAGGTCTATGCGGTCGTTGCTTTTATGACAGTCATATTTTTCCGTTTGATTAGCCTTTTTCATACACTTACACTCCGCGCTGAAACGCGGCATTGCCGCGCATTAGCGCGCCTGTTTTTTGTTGGGCTTATGTAAAACGTCGCGCTTGTTCGCCCAAGGCGCTCGTCTGATCTTGAGACAATTCCCGAGTGAATCACTCTTATATCGATCGCATGCAAATGCGCGGACGATCGTCGCGTATTTCACTTTTTTCCCCGGCCGTCCGATTTTATACTTTGAAACCTATTCTACTGTATTCTACACGACGCAGAATCAATAACTCGCACTTACGAAACCGTCGCGTTCATTTTCATTCTCATTAAAATTTTCTCGCCGATTCGCGTTTGTCGTTTATTAATAATTGAGCAATTATTTGTATGCGAATTTTTCGCAGGATGAACGCCGAGCGAAATTGTCAGGCGATAATGGCGATCCTTGATAAAATCGAATGGGAAGTCCGGGGATTGTGTCGATGAGCGGAGGTGTTGATGATTGCAGCTAATGTCGAACGCAGGCGACGCGATCCGGATCGCTTTATGTAGCGACCCGGGCTTGTTTCCTGCGAGAGCTTCATTAACATTTGTGCTCATAATACGGGCCCAGCGAAAGTGGCACTGCAGCAAATTTCTACCGGTAAGGTTTTGCCCGCAAACGGAGAAGCGGATCCAATCGTGCGTTCACTTTTACACGATAAGGGCACATAAAGGTGAAACCAGATAAAATTTAACAAAAACTTATTCAATTTCATACGTAGATTTAGACTAGCAAACTTAAATTAAATTTTCCTGTTCATTATTTAGGAAGAAAAAAGCAAAAACAACTTTTAGATATTTCATAAATGAAACAGAATCTTCGTTCCCAAGAAAAAATAAAAGTTAAATTCAACAACGAAAATACTCGTAGTTTTTTTCAGTATTCCATTACTGTAAAATCTTTGATATTGGATATTTTGAAGATATTGATTTTAATGTTTTGAAAAATATTACAGGTTTCCAATACCTGTAATAATTCAGTTTCCAATGTTTTATGGTAACCGAAGCAAGTTGAAGTTCGGTTACCTCAATTACCATTTAGTTAACATTTAAGACGGAAAATTAGTTAAAGTGCGTACATTTGTGGTTCCATGTTTAAAATGAAAATAAGTTGTCAAAATATGTTATAACATTAATTTTTCTCAATTTTTTAAAGTATATACTATTTTTACCATACACGGGAAGAAAAAATGCCATTGAACTAACCTTACACTCGCAGTTGTAAGTTGCCGTTGATTCAACAGCAAACGCTCTTGAATCAACGGCATTCACTCTTCACTCAACTATTTATGGTTCTACTGCAAGTTTGCGGTTTATTCAATGGCATTTTTTCTCTCCGTGTACAAAACATATCGTTTCACTTGGTGTATGGAAAAATAATTATTTATGAAGAGCAAACATAACATCTTATTACTTTTAGCCTAACAAATTTGTATTTTAGCAGATAATCAAATGCGACTTGGATTAGTATATCCCTTATTGAATTTGAGTTAAAGTCACCTGTATCAAATTGCAAAAATGTAATATATTTTATGAAAACTCAAGATACACTTATATAACAACATGTTTTGGCAACTTATTTTCATTTTGAACATGGAATCAACTGTACACTCCTTGGTGGATTTTCCATTTGAATTAGCTGATAGTGTTTTTATGTGTGTTCGAAATTACGAAAAAACAGAAAGAATTTTGTTAATTGTTGTTGCAAGACTCTTGTTTTCCAAGTCAAAGCAGTCCACATGAGGAAAAGTGGGTGAATGTGAAACTTGCCGCGCAAAACGTCTGCGGGGATCAACCTCCGGAAGGTCCTGGGCCGTTCGGCCGGTTTCTCGTCAGCGGCAAAGACCGCACCGATGAAGAGCAAAGCCACGACGAACTTCATGTTGCTGGCTCGTGCGACTGGGAGAGACTCCAGTTACAATAAAAATAACAACTTCCGGTACACTGATTAAGACTGGTTGGGCCCGACCCTCCTGGCGGCGTTTTATAGCCGAGCTTCGGGCGGGGTCCCCGGGTACCCCCACCGGCACGATGTGTCTTACCTCTCGAAACGCCGCCGACGATCTCCAAAGAAACCTCCGTACGTAAACTCGCACATGTCATTTACATTGTGCACCGATATCGGAGGTTCCACAATGAGCACATTTTTTTATTTTCATATTACGGTCAAATTTAATTAATAGGATTACGATGGAATTAGGATCAATAAATTGGTGTACATTTTTATACTTAATAATTATTTGACATATAAAATACAATCGAATAATAATTTACAAATTCTATGCAGTGACGTATGAATGGGTAATTATGAAATAATTGCGAATGTATTTAATAACATACCGAATAAAAATATCGAAAATATATTTGCGAGAATGGTACATTGTCTCCAAAGATGTACTGTATACAATTGTAATATAATTGACGTAGATTGTTACAAAATTGTTTTATTTTCAAGTTCACCGAAGTGATATAATACAAGAAACAGTAATTTAATTCCTCGCTCACTGAAAATGATAGATTTCGCGCAGTCTGCGCATCCATTTTCACAATACGCCGGGCAATAATTTTTCCAGCGAATCGCCTGATCACAATTATCGTTTAACGACTAAACGCAAAAAACCCAGCGATCCGGCAAAAATCGGATTCGAAATTGTCCGGATCGAAGTTGATCTAATAGAGAAAGTCGCGGTAATGCAATAATAATGATTGTTTTCATTAATGAGAACTCCTACGAATACTTTCGTTGTGAGTTTCTAGCGCTTTATAGCTTTTACAATGGACATCGCTGATTCGGCCGCGTGTGACTGCCTTTTACGGTCTCGTTATAAAATCGCTTTATAGGTAATTTTTCCAAGTGGCTCACGTTCTTCCCAATCTTCTTAAAGTGCGTTTAATTCGAGAAACTAATCGCAACCAACTAATTCGCCAGTGAAGATTGAAGAAGTTTGAAAAAAGAAGTATCATATATATATATATCATATATATATTAAACTTTTCGATTCTGTTTAGGAAAATTAACCAATTTTATACAACTTTGACGTGATTACGTAAAACTTTGCACTCTTTTCCCAACAGGAAATCTTCAAAAATAATTTTTTGATTTATCATCTTGTCCTGGATGATTGCCATAACTGTGTTCAAATTAAATTCGAATAACCAATGTAATTCGCTAATGATTGTTGGAAACTTTTCGAACATTATTTCTGAATGATTTTTTCTACTTGCAAAACACGTCTGCAGAAACGCCTAGGCTTTGTTCGATGAGTAACGTTTTCTCGACGGTTTAATAACTTTTGTCTATCCCGCGAGTAAATTAGCATCATTAATGTATTCATGCATGTGGAGCAAGTCATGCGAGGACGAATGCCATGACCATCGCAGAAACTGGATTGCAGGGTTAATGAGTTCGATGTGGCTAATCTCGTTGACTGAATCGACGCTTCATGAGTAATCCTAACAAGATTTTTCAAAGGATAACAAAGGACGCTATTAATACCCGCAAGTAGCAATTAGCTCCGGTAACGTCTTCCACGAAAATCGCGATTTACGATTTACAATTAATGTACCGTCCCTAGCACGATTGGAAGGTGAACTGAGATTGGTTTGATCGTTTTTTTCCATTGCTGCATTTGTTAATAACTTTCTCTTGGCTGATTTGATAGTGATTGTACCGTCATTGGTCTAAGTTTGAGTATAGAAACATGCTGGTACGAGGTTGGACGAATAACGAAATTTCTTCGCCTAAAATTTCAATATCAGCCATTGCTTCACCGTGTCCTAATGAATCCTAACGATTTCAATCTCGTTATGTAATTCGGAAGCAATCAAAACAGGATTTCCCCCTGCAAAAAAGAAATCTGAAAAAAACTTCGATCATTCTTTCCATATCTTATTACTATCTATAAAAAACAATGCCAAACGTAGCCATGCATGCTTTTTTAATCACCAGTTTATAAAGTTTTTTGACGTAACGATGAGTAATTAGTTGTCCTTATGTGAAACTAATAAAACAGCGATTATTAAAAAATTAAAAGCACCGATCAATCATAATTATTTACGAACAACGTCACTTTTGCGCCAGACTTTATAGCTGTTCGTAATTAATTTACGGGAAACAAACGTCTCTGCCGAGCAATATATTTTGAATAAAAAGCTATAGAAAAATTAGTATGCGGCGCTCGTAAATAACTCGTCGTAGGTCTAATAGGTTTAATGTGAAACGAATGTCGGTGAGAAAAGCATCGGGAATGTTAAGACCAGCGAATCGCCACACTGAATGACAAAACATCCGCGTGGTCCCCGAATCGGGATTTTCCCAGGGTCATGACGAAAAAAATAACCGAACGCTTTTATTCAGGCAAACATACCCAAGGTCTTGGTGTGATCACGCAAAAATAGTCATAGGCGTTGTTTTCACGTTTAGGCGTTGTTTTGCGACAATTTCAGTGCTCGAGTATGGCTGCTGGCCGCATAAAAATTGGAATGGCGAACACTTCATCGGACAAGATAAGTCGCGAAATTGAGAAAGACGAACTTGAATCTGTCACGGCCCAATACAATTACGCGAGGCAAAACATCGACATGCTTCAGTTCATTATTTGATTTATGATTTCAAGATATTTGAGATGAGAAACGACGTTAATCATCACTAAAAATTCAAGAATCTATTAATTTCGAAACGTAGATTTCACGCTTTTTAAATTTTGTAAACGAAATATTGATTATGTTAATTTTGGTCAAACATGCAGAAGTTGATCTGAAAACCAAGTGGAAATACATCAAAATCCATTTCGAATCCCAACTCGACAAATCTCCTAATACCTATCGTTAATATTAGCTTTTCCTCACGTCTTCCGAAAAGTTTCGTCGGTTAGCAAGGCGTTATACGTTATATCCCCCGAGGAGGAAGAACCTCAAGAAGCGAAAGTTTCGCAGTGACATCATCTTTATAGTTCAAACGAAGCGAATGTTCGAAATGAATTGGCGCTAACGAACACCTTTTCCGCGAATCGCGTGAAATCCACCGACGTATATCGCCCGCGAGGATGCGCCTTCGCAGTTTTATTCCCGATCGTAAAATTGCGTGCGCGACGCCCGTAAATCGCCGCAAATGAATCGGACTGTGCATTATAATGTTTGCAGTGCAATGCGTCTCAATAAAGCGAGAGTCACTCCAAAAGAAAAAGATATCAGTTTTTTCACTCGATACTTCTGTTGAAGAATCGGGACAACCGGTTTCGAGTGATTCAAGTGCCCGATGCACCTTGGCGGCGAACGAAATGCATTTTTCCATCCGTCGCTTTTGAAGTACTTACGTAGTAATTTTAATTTAAAAAAGTTAACTAATAATTTTTGTTCCACATTTAAACGTTGCAACTAACTAAACACCGAAAACCAATCAGAATTGCAACCGAACGCGAAAATGGAATAACATGTATCAGAAAAATTGTTTCGAAATTTGAAAATCTCCAAGGCATATTAAAAAAATGTTATATTGAGAAGATAATATGAAAAGTCTCAATACCGAAAGGACTTACATAATGTACACATGTCGGTGCGCTTACTTGACATTGTGACATTTGCCATGAAGTTCAACTGACGACCGTACCAATCTCTAATCCATGATTTGATCGAGTTGATAAACACCGAGTGAAAGCAGAAGGTACCGTCAGCCTGGTCGCGTGTTACTTTTTTCCACGTGCTTCGTTTCGGGATCACGTTTGCGCAGTCACGTTTGATCAGCGATTTCGTGTTTATTGTTCCATGCACTGCGGCATTCACCACCATCCGTCACTCTAATGCGCAACGCTGATTTCGACGTTACGCACCGGCGTCTAACAGGAAGCCCGCTCGGAAGGCTTTCGTTCAATTTGCAGAGCTGAATATTAATTCCGCGCATCTTTCTATTGCATCGAATGCCACGACAATGCACTTTTTATTTGACGAAATGCAAGATGCACCAGGGCATTGTGCGAAGGCAAAATTTACTGCGAGGAAACGGCGAGATTGTTTCCAGGTTTTCTTCGACAAAAAAATCAGGGGAAATTTTGATCGGGTCAATCGATAGAAGGAGATTTGAAAAGGAGGAAAGTGAGACGGCGAATGGGTCAGCGTGTTCAGAGTTTTACGAATTTATAGAAATACGCTTTCATCTCAAAGCGATAACCGGTGAAACCAAAAGTCGGCTGGATGGCATTGCATAAAATTCGTAAGCGTGCATGAAGCCATCCCGATAAATTAGGAGAAAGTGCGGCTGCTTCACGGTTAATCACGCATGTGTTTCACTGTTTGGCCGTTCATTTTTTACTCGTTCGAGATTCACGTCGATCGACGAGAAATATTTTATCCGAGATGGGATTTTTTGATGGACAGCTGAGTGGAAAAGGTTTGACGTATGAGAGTTGTTCATGAAAAATCTGTGTTTCTGCCTGAAATATAAGAGAGGAAGAGTAAAAGTAATTTTGGAAGCAAGAAAATATTTTAGCAAAAATGGATGTTTGAAAAATGCAAAACAATTTGGAATTTTTAGCTGCAGCTGTTTTATAAAATCAACTATGAAAATATTTTTCAGGCCAATTTAATTTCTATTTTAGTTTTCCAGAGCATAATTTGAAGTTAAAATATTTTTCAGTTTTTCACACTTTTGTCAAAAATGCATATGCAGCAATTCACTTTATATAACGTTATTATCCAGATTCGTATAAGACAATTATTAGATTGGTATTTAATTGAATCAGTCACAAAGATATTCAACGACAATTTACTTATTACACGCGTTTATAGGTAATATTCGTTTATTTAAATTACCCTGTACTAGGTACTTAGTTTGTTACTGTGTAAATTATATAATATAATATCTGTGGTTTTGAGGAAAAACCAGTTAAGTTAAAACTTTTTTGTAATTTTGAGATATTTGCGTTTAAAGTTTGAAAAGTAAACTTTTGCATTTTTATGTCAATCTTCTTTATGTCTGTTGGTTACACGCAAAAAAAGATCTATGCGCTGCCAATAATACTGGTATTCCAGTATTAGAGTGCGAATGTTTGAAACAACAGAAAATTATCTCTACATTAACCCTACATATGCTTTCGCCAGGCACGAGTATGC
>JABFPB010001962.1:0-22323 GCA_022817645.1 Ceratoteleas bidentatus
AATCTTTCCCAAAAGGAATTCAATTTATATTTTTCAATTCTTTTGTATTCTTTTCTATTCATTATTTTTTGCTGGGAGTCGTTCTCGCCATCGATTCAGACTACCTGTTCGTTAAAAAATAACTCAGGAAAAAATTGCAGCGATTGTCTTGCGAGCCTGCTAATCCTTATATCTGAACGTAGCGAAGTAGTAGGTCTCTTAAGTAAATGTTTAGGCGAGGTGGCTGTAGCAAAACGATCGACGGGTAAGGCGATCGACGTTGGTTTGTCGTGGCGGAAGCCCTGGAAGCCGTACTTCATCGTCATACACAGGAGAACGCGCGCGCGCCGTTCTTCTGGCTGGCGTCTCTTAACCGTCGCCAATATCAAGCTTTGCAACGTTCGTCTCAGCGCTGTGTGTTGTTTCGCGACACTTCCCCGCGATAATCAATTTCAGCCTGTTATTACGCGAGTGGCAAATAATACGGACGTAATGCGAATCGCGATGAAAGACGATGTTTCAATCGGGCATTGCGCCGCGGGATAAACTTTTTAATTGGAGTTTCATTTGCTTTTAAACGGGGGTGAAATTGGAGACATTTTAACACGAAATGGTGAAACTCTAAATGGAGAATGGACCGGGAACACATATTCCACTGGGCTGGTGGGATTGTAATGTATGTAATGAGAATGAAAGGGATCGGGTTTGGCGAAATGGTTGAGGAGCTTGCAAAAAATTTTCGGAGGAAATGAATGGAAAAAATAGAAAAAATGGTTCGAAAATGGTAATATTGCTAATTGACATCTAGGAAGGGAAATGAAATTAAAATATTGTCTTAAGAAAATTGTTTATTATTTTGGGTAATATGGTGGAATGAAGGTAGAAAGATTGTTTTAATTTAAGTAATTTTGAGGAATTTGGGAGTATTTTTTGATGGCTTATTCGGTTTATACTAAAGTTGAAATCGTGTTTAGTATTACATTTAAAATCTTGTAATTTTGGATTTCAGTTTTTTGGAATCTTCTTCTATTTTGAAAAATCGATTTCTCTTTTAAAGAAGAAACAGCTGGAAGGATGAAATTACAGAATAATAGTGGCAGAATGTTTTGCATTATGCACACACATGTTTTACTAAAAGAAAAATCATCTTTGAAAGACATGCGATTACATTGAAACATCTTTTCAACATAGTTTTTAAAAGTTAGTGTAATATTACATAATGGGAAAAGTTCAGGCAACCTTTACTCAGCACTTCAATAACAGTGATGTAGACTTCAACGAATTAGAAAATTGGTTAATTGTTTAAATATATGTCTGAGTTTAAAATTCACATTGCAATACATTTAATTAAATTAATTATTAATGTTTACAGTATTAATCGTATATTCAGCTAACCATTCATTTTAGTGAATTTCTGTTGCCGTAACAAAATGTTCAATTAACTTTTATCGAATTGTTGATTGATATTTGTAATAACTTTTTTTCCGTGTAATTTGGTAATTTTCTTTTTATTGGCTTAATTACCCAAACTTTTATTGAATGATACACGTCTTAATTGATAGGCCTGTTTATATAAAAAAACAAAAGTTACTGGCGCAAACATGTTTCTTGCATTATGTAAAAAAATGTTCTATTTCGTTAAGAATTTAATTCGGACACAATATCTCATATTTATTCATTATTTAATTAATATTACTTAATTCTTTTGCAAATTAATGTTTTGTATTGAGTGTGGTAAATCCAATTTGCATTAAACATTCTTTCACAGATGCAATTGTTCTCTAGATCCTGTCTTGAAATAACTTTATTAAAACAATGTTTAATGCGCGGTTTTATCTGCCATTGAAAAGTCTCGTTTTAATTTTCCAGCATATCGGCATAATAAAAGTTTTCATTCAAAGAGGATGCGCGATTTTTCGATAGCTTTTTCCTGCTTGCGATTATTCCAGTTCTTCATTTAATGGTCGCGTGATAGCTGAATTAACCCGTGGGAATTTGTTCTGTAAATTGCAGTTCTTATCTGCTTTTGTTTCGCGTTTCAACAGAGAGCGTTAAAACGTAATAGAAAGAAATTCCATGGAAATGTTTGTGCCGAAACTGTTCGTGCACCGTTGTCTTAAAGCGATGATCCAAGTTTGCTGCCACGGAGTTAATGTTTTTGTTAATAAAAAAGAATTAATGATCGTTTCACTATAAATCCCCTCCATAGCGAGAAATAGTAGTTTTAGGAAATTATTAACTGGCTAACAAATCATAATTTTTAGTTGCGCACTTTCAAAAATGAAGAAATTCTGAAATTTATGATTTGTCAGCCAGAAATATTCATCCAACGTTGCAGAATATTTTTTATTAACAAAGACACTATAATTTTTTAATCATTTTTTGTTATCATTTAATTAGTGAATTCTGAAAGTATATGACTGACTAACAAATCATAATTTTTAGTGACGCTTTTTCGAAAATAACGATTTTCGTATTCGTTTATTTTTAACGAAGCGAAATTATCAGACATCATTATTTCCGAACATGCATTAAATATTATGATTTGTTACTCAGTTATATTCTCCCAAAATTGCAGAATCTCGCTGGTCGATTTATGACTAAACGATTATTCATAATTTTTGTAATAACAAAAACACTAACTCCGCGGCAGAACTTGAACATTATCTTAAATAAGCTTTTTACTCGCAAACTTCAACCAAAACTGACCAATGATAATAGTGCGGAAGTCGAAGCGAAAGAAAGTTGAGTTAATTCGACTCTTAATTGGATAGCGCGGTATCACTACAAGTGGGATCTGCATAACTAATACGTCGGAAAGCGTCCGACTGACGGAAATACTTTATTCATCAGTTCGCGCGCGCCATAATAACGAACTCTGGATCGATTGTAATGCAGGTTGTTGAAAAATGGATCGCGCGTCGCACTAAAATATTTTGCGCGTCGAATCGCGCCGGCGAAGCGCTTAGGTCAATTGGACAGATATTTTAGTCGACGGATGGCGTTTAAATATTAAAGCTAACTACAGCGGCGGCCGATTTGTTGACTGTCAATCCGTGGATATTGAAAACATTGCTTGGTATCATTCTCCACGCGCACAAACGATGCGCACTCGTCATTTGATCTACGCATTCGCATTGCGGCCAAAGTCAAGTGGAAAATCAATCTAGTGTTTTCCGAAACGGTTTCATATCTGTTGGATCCCGCCATAACGATTTAACCGATTATCTGTCAAGCACTATAGATGAGGTTTAAGTGGAAATAGTGTGCGTGTCTTAGTATTGAATACATTGAAAATTATTGGTGGGAGGGAACTAATGTACAGATAATCGGTTGAATTACATGAAGCTGTTGTCGAGATGTTAAATTTTTTTAGTTTTTTAAGCCATTTTCGCGTATACATTTTATAACTCAAATTGGGCATAAAAATTGGGTTTTTATGCTCAAAATCATTTAATAAATCATATTAAATGATTTTTCATATTAAATAATGTTTATTCCAACTAACTCTAACCTTTATTTATCTTAAATGTAAATAACATATCAATTAAGTAAATGGTGTATTTAATTTAAAAACACCTTAAAAAATGTCCGTTTTACGTTAAAAGGGAATAATCTCCAAGACGATTGTAATCTAACTATTAAACAATTCGTTTTACTGAAAAACGAAATCGTTTTGACAAAAAAAGGGTTAATCACTTAACTCGTTATGGCAAGAACCCATAGAAATATTTTACGTGCTCCAATAAAAAACAACAATTATTTCGCAAAAATCGACGTAACTCGGGGCTTTAAGTTAATTAAACGCGGATCGACGTCGATCAAGTCGGTGATTGCCCGGGATTAACGCGAAGCGCGACGATAGTCAGATGACGGCGTTTCAACTTAACTCAATTAGCTACGACTTTTCAACTTGTAAAAGCTAATTGAGATGTGTATACGAAATGCAATTTTTTATTCGACATTTTGCTGGATACACTGAAAACAGGGAAGTACCAGTAACTCAATTTGTACACTCAGAAAAATTTTGGTTGAACAAACCAAATAATTTGGTTAAAATAGCACTAACCAAAATATTTGGTTGAACCAGCTAAATGTTTGGTTGATTTAACTAAATGTTTGGTTGATTTTACTAAATGTTTGGTATATTTACTAAATGTTTGGTTGATTTAACTAAATGTTTGGTTTATTTAACCAAATATTTTGGTTAGTACTATTTTAACCAAACCTGTTTCTGAGTGAAGATATTAAAGTAGTATGGAAGTCGTAGTTGCTAGTCAAAAGAAGAACTAATGAAATCAGATACAATAATTTACAAAATAATATTAACAAAAAATAAAAAATTACTTTAAATATTTAGAAATGTCCTTTATAGGTTTTTTCAAATTCATAACGATTCTTAGTGCCAAACATGTATGATATTGACTTCCAATTCGATGTTGGTACATTTGATGATTTTTGACACGATCAAGACCTGTAAGGTACACATTTTTTTTCAACATATCGCAAGTTCATAATGTAGTTGTCATATACAATGTTTTTTTAATTAATATTTAAAACAATTTTATCATGCGATTTAAAAACTTCGTTCGAGGAATCAGTTTCCAGAATTCTGTATGTCGTGAACTATTTTTTCGTAATATTTGAAAATTTATATGATTCATCATACAAAATATGCAAAAAAAGAAAAACATAACATACTTTTAGAAAGCTTCACAATTTCGTTTTATTTTTTCTTACTTAACAATTCGCATTACCACACTGAGAAAAAAAATTTAGTATTCCCAACTATTAAATGGATATTTTAGGCTTCAACCAGAAATAATAGTTAAAGAAACTATTAAATAGTTAAAGAAACTATATTTAATAATTTCTTCAACTATTATTTCTGGTTGAAGCCTAAAATAACCATTTAATGGTTGGGAATGCTAAATTTTTTTCACAGTGCATATCAATCCCCAAATTTGTTTGGAACTTTCTGATCGACCGCAGTTCGTTTAAAAATTATTAAACTCAACGACCATCTAGACAAATCTCCCAAATCGAGACAATCGAAACAAACACCAAACTTTGCCATCCCGAAACGTGTTCCCATTTTCCCAAATTTCAACCTCTCAAACGTCATCAATCCCCTCTAAACGTCACCTCGCGAAAATGCTCCTCCAACCTTTCTCACTTATGACTATTTTTCGCGTACTTGCAATCCATTTTCAGAGACAAAATTCGCTGACAAGTATCTCAAGAATTTTGCGGGCTTTTCGTCAACTTTCTCACCTCTTTGGGGCAAAGAAGCAGAGGCCGGACTAACGCGATTCAGATTGCCGACAACATCTCCGGAAGAAGGGTGGTCTAATGTTTGGAGCCCGTGCGACGGTCGCCAAGGAAACGGCCAAGCGGTGCCACCGGGCAGAACCCCGCGGATACCGTCAGCATCCGCAATATCCGATTGGCCAACCACGACAGTATTGCTTAACGCTGTCGAAGCCGCAGCCAATCGAGAATGATGTTGATGCTGTTGCTGGTGAAGGTGCTGAAGAGTCGACGGAAAGAATACCCCAATGCCAGCCGGGTATCGTCCGGCTATCAGCGACGACATTAAACCTAATCTGCAACAAAAGAACATGGATTTGCCGTTAGATTACTTTCAGCTCCGATTGTCGTCGCTTGAGCATTCCCGGATTTTCCCCGGAAATGAGGAAACGAAGGCAACAAAGGCGAATATTTCGCGGCACGTTAAAAGCCCGATTACGTTTTTACGTTTCAATACGGAATTGCGATGATTAATTCGAGGGAGGGAAATTGTCGTCGGCATTGGGAGGTAATGCGTTTTATCGGTTCGCGGATGGAACGCGAATGCGAACAATTGACAATGTTTTGTAAATCGATAAAAATATTGTGAACGCTCGGAGGAAACAAGGGACGGTATTTTCGATGAATTATGCGCTGTTATAATGCCGGCGCATTATTTCCCGAAAAGTTTATTCCGCCAAGTTGCCGAAGGCGGGTTACCCCGGATGTTCAATTAGCTGTTTATAATGGTTTATCTGATCGGCATTCTAACTGCTGGAAGAATCGATGGGTAGCAAATGTAAGTCAACATTAAAAGTTATAATTGCGACGATTTGTACACACATTTTCCATTATAGCCATTAAGAGCTAATTTGTTTCGGCTCTTATAAATTAATTGCATGCAACGGAAAATAATGATGAATAAATTGCATGTTTAAAGTTCGGAATTTAATTATTTGAAGTGTGTCAATATGCAAGCGTTGAGTGGCTATTTTAAAAGGTAATAATGGTGAAATGATAATTTTCAGGTAATCATTTTTAATGTGCACCGTTGTTTTTGTGGGAAATACTAAGTGAAAAAGTTTGTTGTATTTAAAGCTTTTGTTAGAATGTGGTTATAAATTTAATTATACAAATGGTCAGTTTTCAGAAACTGGCTGATTTAATTTAAAACCATATTACGTTTTCTTTTAAATACAAGCTTCAGTAAATTGTGAACATTAAAATTTCTATATAAAATGAACTCCGTTACAATTCAATTATTATTCCATTAATAATTACAAGGGAAATCGTCTTTTGTGTTTAACTTTTAATAAAACGATACAAATGAAAGGTTTCATTTTTATTTTGTTTATTTTGTTTATTTGTTTTATTTTATAATATATGAAAACATATGAAGAGATATATAATATAATATAATATATATTATGATATCATAATTTAATAATATTGGGTGGTACATTTTTACTCATAACAAACAATTTACGATTATAATGGAAATTACGATTCATTACGCTTAAGACAATCCAAATCGACTGGACATTTTTGTTTTGTTAAGACTAAAGAAATCATAAACCAACCACTTGAATTCATCTTTCCCAGTCAGAACCGAATTCCACATGTCAAGAAACTAGAATCCTTCCAAGCGAATCAATCTTAATGCCGACCCGAACAAACAAGTGTTTCTGCTATGGACTCATTTCAGAATCAACGGTACAATGGGCATTCTCTGTGCGTCTTGATGTATGCGCTCAAATTGACCGTAAAATGAAACGAGAAATGAAGGTACAATAAGTGTCCATAAGTGCACTCTGCTGATGTGTCTGTGGGTTTCAGCAATTGCTCAGTGTCTATTCTTTTTCAAAGCTGCACGTAAGGTATAATAAACCCATTAAAGTCTCGTAAATGTTTACACTAAAATTACGATTTTACTAAACTTTTGGGATAAACTTTTAGGTTTTCTACATATATTCGAGATTGGAACGATCACCACACTAATGTTTCAAAACTGCCCAGCTTTGAAGAATAAACTGAAAAAGTGTTGATTTTTCAACGATTCACTGTCTAAACCGAATAATATATGCATTCGTTTCCTCTAACTCAACAATCCAGTAAAATGCATCTATGCACCGAACATTCGCACACGTCAATCGTATTTCCTCGAGCGATCCAAAATCCATTATCTCCGTCCAAAAACTCAACCATCCCCACCACGTTTTTTCTCAGTCGAACTTCTTCGAAACCACATTACCATCGCACCATTTGATATTCCAACCGTCCCTCATTCCTACTTAATCTCCCCAAAATTCGTCCACGGCGGAAAGCCGATCTCTTAATTCCCCCATCCGACACCTGCCTGAATTCCTCGGCGCTTTCGCGAGCCCTCATCCTCCCATATTATCTGCCTCGCCCACAAAACAAACTTGTCCCTTCGACAACCAGTGACTGCAGCGAACACTCCGCCGTCGAACGCTTTTCCTAAGTGCTCTGATGGCAGATCAGTCTTGGAGGTGACGACTGGTCAATTGAGAAATATAGGTAGCTCGGTGGGTAGCGTTTCGCGCTAGATGACTGGGTATTGTAAGGCACTGAGTGCAGTCGAGGCTTCGGAAACCTTAGCACTTCCCCTTCGTTTTCCTGGCTCCTCGAGCGGCCGGAGCAACGATCCCGTTTCGTCGTCTTCTTCGTTTCGACGAAATCGATTATCCGCGGGATCGGCGAGGACGACCCAGGCAGAAAAAAAACGGCCGAGAGCTAGGCCAGTACTGGAAATCGTTGGATCATTGACTAGCTCTAAGGGAACACAGGGTTGAATCTACGTTGAATCATCGTTGATTCAACCGAATCTACGTTGAATCAACGTTGATTCAACCGAATCTACGTTGAATCAACGTTGAATCAACGTTGATTCAACTTTTAGGTTCCTTACCGTCGGCAATTGTTGTTAGCCGTTACTGGCACAGTACTGGCTGCCAACGATTGGTTGCCAAGTCTGGGCCAACGTTGGCCCAATACTGGTAACATTTGTTTGCTTCGTTTGGAATCTACATCGCCGAACCAACGGTGCAATTTTTCCCAATTCCGGGGCAACTTTGAATCATTGGCTGGTTTCCGTTGGTTTTGGGGACAGGCGCGTTCAGGCGACGCGCCACGGCAAACAAATTAAGATCGCGCGCGATCGCGGAGCGGCGCCGAAAACGCGGGGGATAAATGCTTAAAGAGGATTCGGCATTCAAGATGCCCCGGGAAAGATAAAGGAAATCTGACAACCGCCCGTTTGTAAGCAGACAGAGGGCTGCGCAGGTATAAACACCAAAATAGCACGCTCCGCTTTTCGCCGCCCGCTTTTTTCACAAATCGGTCTGGCATGTGGCGCGTAACTCGAGGGTCCCTTTTCTTCGCCCTTTTGGTTGCCGCGCTGATTGGAGCAATAGTGACATTTCGAGAGGCTGCGATATTGCCCGTGAAATATTTCCGTCGGCTCCAAGCTCGCAGGGCAAATGTGCCGCGGCTGACGTGCGCTGCTTTGACAGCGTTAACTCAACCGACATAACTCGCGCCGCGCAACTCAACTGCTGGGCAGCCATTATGACGAAGCAAGGTTCCAGGGTTCGAATGCAGCCACCGCGGTGGTATTCTTGTGCGTCGAGTTAAATTCGAGGGCTGATTACAACGCGAGTTTTGCACAATGTGAGCGATGGCATTGACGTTTGGCGGATATTTATTTCAGTTGTTGACGAGAGATCCCTTGTAGAAATAATATCTCTGAAAATCTCTGAAAAAATATCTGAAAACCTCTGAAAATCTTTGAAAAATGATCTGAATACCTCTGAAAATCTTTGAATACCTCTGAAAATCTCTTTTCAGAGCAAACTCTGAAAACCTCTGAAAAATTCTGAAAAAAATTTTGACTGTCGGAGTTTTTCAGAGGTTTTCAGATAATTTTTCAGAGATTTTCAGAGATATTATTTCTACAAGGGATTAGACACATTTTTCAACGCATTTTAGTGTAAAAATGTGTTTGTTAATATACATCTTTTAGATTTAAAGATTTATATTAAACAGTGTTTTTCGGGTAAAATCGATGTCAAAGAGTAAAGTTGTCGTTGTTACATAAAAAATTGTATATAAAATGTTTTCAACAAAAAAAATTTTAGTTTCAAATTCTGTTTGAAAAATATATAGTAGGTAGTTCTGATAGCTCTAAAAGCAGTGGGATAAACACATTTAAATGTGGGACGAATATAACTAATGCACTGAGAAAACTAATTGATACCATTCAGTGGGTGAACTTTCCAATTGGTAAACATTTACTGCCGGAAGTTATATGGATGTAGTTGTCATAAATACCAGTTTTCATTAATTACCAATTTTCATTAGTTTTCATAGCGCCATATAACAAAAGTATCAGTATTGTCGTTTTTAGGTTATTGATAGACAAATTCTAACCTCACAAGATCGATATCTCAAACATAATCCCTTACTACTTCAAGGGGTAAACGTTTACCACGTGAGTGTTACAGTTCTCACTATTTTACAAAATAGTATGCCTAACTACTTGAAATTTCTAATTCTTTTCCAGTGCAATTAAGAAATATGTGTGAGTTTATATGAGTTAATATATTTTTCAGTTTATCTTTCAAAATTGGCACCTGATCGTCTAACCTCATAATTTATTAAATATTCGAGAAATTAGGCGAACAACAATTACCCAATAAACAATTTAAGGAATATAAACATTTACGGTTTTATTGGCGCGATTTAAATGACGTGATATGCATTTGTTGAAAATACTTGTGGTTTTTTGTTGATTAGTTTGAAACGTTAGGGACAGTTGATCAAATGATTTTTAAATATATATATCATTCATTGGTGATGTATGAGTTAGTTTGATGCAGTGTATTGAATAGAAACGTAATTCAATTTCGTTTTTTCTGAAGCTGAGTGATTGATAGCTTTCTAGAGAACCTTATTATTGCTCTGTGTTTCAAACATTTTTTATTATGTTCACTTTCAATGCGCAATGAAAAATTAGGTATGATACATTCAGGGAACGGTTTATTTAAATACGAGCTTAGTATACTGTTACTTAGTTCTGATTAATATTTACGATTAGACATGATCTAATCGTAAATAAATATATATATATTAAGGATATGTGTTATGATTCTAGTACAGTCTTCTTGGACATTGACTCTGTATTTCGCATCAGATCCACACCATCCTCTGACTCTTTATATATCATCTCTCTTTCCATTATATCTCTGAATCCATACCTTTTCAGTGGGATTCAGACTGAATCCCACTACCACATTCCATCATCACCGCTATGGTATGAGCTTCCAATTTTGCATTAAATGTCCTCACATTTTTTACAGTGCAGTACTCTTAACTCAATCTGGAACCTACTTCTCAAAACTAGACAACAATTATCAAGTTAACCAGATATTTGTTACTACTTAAGTAATTGATACGGAGTTATAAAAAGGTGATCCTGGCTGAACCAACTCCAGGCAACCAGTACCCCTAAGTCAGTCTGACATCTGATTCTCTACTAGACAACACTCGTTGTACCTAAAAACCGACCAGTCGATCTAGTTGTGACTACCTACCTCTTTTTCAGTGTAACAGGAATATCTCATTACACTTTCGTGATTCTTTTCATCTCGTCCTGGGTAAGGAAAAAGACAACGGACTAAATCCGCGGGCTAACGGGTCAAGCCGCTTGGTAGTTAGTGCGGCCTCACTTGGCTGAAGTACCCGGGGGAGAGCCGGCGATTGTAATGCTCTGGTATCATTCGTGATGTGCGTTCGTTAACGATCGCACTCGCGCAACTCGATACCTTTTGTTGTGCATCGTTACATCGGGGATAGTTAGCGGTAGGGCGCAGAAAGTGGTCGATTGCGCTCGGTGGTTTACGTGCGTCGCGTATAATTGAAGCCTTAGGGCAGAGCTAGTTGAGAATACTTTCGCGTCGGTTGCTTGCTCCGCTCGTTCGCTGCGTATATTCTGTTTTCAATAACGCCACTAAATATTCCGTGCCTTCGACAATGCGAACACACATTTCGGGCTTTAAGCCCCGTCGCGTTGTTTTGCACGGAATTGTTGCTAATAGGCGGACTAATTGTCGCCAACAGACGCTTATCTCGCGTGGGACATCTTTTCGAACTCTGACGGGGGTTTTGGGGAGATGCGAGATCGTAGGAGCGAGCATATGTTTCTGCGAATGGAATAGGTTGGGGTTAAAGTAGTTCAATCAGGAGAGCAAAAATTGAGTTAGACGGGGGAGACTGATGTCGATCTCGGGAATAGTAAAATGATCTTGGGTGCAGTTAAATTTTCGGTAATTGGAGCAGCAAAGAGATATTGGGTGGGCTTTTGGTTCTGTGATGGTATTGGGGTGTGGTTTTGAGGTTATCTGTCCTACAATAATTACATCGGTACTAAATTTAAGTTCGATTAAATGAATAGCATGCACATTTACATCAGAACGGGAAACAAATTAGTAATTTAATCTGATCATGTAACATTCCAGTTCATATGTAAATCTCCTATCTCACAAGAGCGTCGGACGAAACTTTATATGAGTTTAATGAGACATTTTGGAGTTTAACCATTTCTTCTGAAATGAGGAAAATTATTTATTAAGTCCTCCTTCGACATTTCTTTTTGTTTTATTAAGAAGATTTTTATGTTTTACTGATTTTATTACTGATTCAGAATTAAATTTTTGAAAGAGAGTGAAACTATTGAAGTAACTGGATACAGCCATTCTATTACTGAACCAAAAATGTCGATTTCCACAATAAACATCTCATATATCATTTTTATTACAGTCCAAACAATAATTTCTCCAACATCCAATTAAAGCCAGTTAAAAATGTAGCCAATGATAGTCATGAAATATAATTTCGCTTCCTATGATTCCCGAGATTCAATCGATGAGAACTTGCAGAATTGTTAAACCGTCTCCTTCCCGTCGATGCGATGAATTATTCCAGGTCTCGAATGCTAAATAATCCACGATACTTGAGGAAGTGAAGTTCGCATAAGATGGCGGAATGGCCGCTTTCCTCGGTCCCCTTTTCCTTCCTTCTCTCACTTTTCATCCGAATTCGATCGAGTGACGCGCGTCGTCGCCAGCTTTGGTGCCATATAAAATGTCATTGCAATGACCCAACATTGAATTATTGGCTTTCAAAGTACACAAGTAAATCCGCTCGCTGGCTTCACTGCAATACGCTCGTTTACCATTACGAGCCAACTAGAGGATTTATATTGTTCTTCCACGCTAGCAAGGGATGACTCCATTTACAGAGTTTTGTAAGACTTTGTCGCGAGGAAATGTAACGATCGATTTTCGCACTCGAGCACGCCACTGCCCTTAAGCTCATTCTTTTTTGGCTTTGCCATTACAGTTTCAGTTATGCTAATCGTAAACCAGTAGCCACTACTGTGTTACGGTCAGTTGCGGTCGTGCAAGTATACGTTGGATGCTCGTTTGCATAAGAAGTTAATCCTCATTGCGGTATCGTTTAACGGACATTAACTTTCTCCTTTTTGTCAGGAATGGTGTAAGTTTCAATTTAAAAAATGCTCACGCTGAAGCACCAAAAATCGTTTACTTTTCGACATTTTTGGGGTATAAATCAAATGTGAGGTTTTTAAGAAATTGTTGATATCAAGCGTTTTGTATAATTAAGTGGTCTGAAGTAGCAGCACAAAACATTGCTTACTTCTCTGGATTTGCTGATTGTTTGAAAGAGCAACTCGTTAAATTATTTACCGGATAACAATTAAGCGAAGGAAAATTGCACAGTTTTATTTTATCATTTGCTTCAGCTCTTTGCAGAGGGCAAAACGTTATAGGATTTCGTTCTTAGCGAGTCATTGTCTAGATATAGAGGTAACTGGTGTTACTCGCCAGCATTATCCGCTTTCTGTTTATTATTAAATAATGCAATAGTCAGTATTAATAAACAAAGGAAAATATTTGTTTTATATTATGTGCTTAATATTTTACAACAGATTAAACGGTAAACACGATTAAATTACTGGGTTTTAAGAGTTTAGAAACTTTTTAGTATCTTGCATTTTATCGAATAAGTTTAATTTTAAAGCTCAGCTTTTAATGTTTTAATCATCACAATGGAAAGAATTACGGTTCTAAATGAGAAAGAAACTTGAATTGCAGACAATTATGTATGCATTTTCGAGCACCTCTGCAAATTCAGCCTTGTTTTTTTATATCAAAATGTGAATAGATAGAAATAAAAAATTCCAGATAGGAGTAAATGTGATTCAGTGTTTTTACTGTGGTAATTTAATTTGGTACTGTTATTTTTGCATTATATACATTATTATGATGCTATTTTTCAACATTTATTTTCTTCTTGTAATACCTACAAATGTATCTTCCCTATGAAAAAATCTCAGATGAGCAATCACGTCAGTTTCGCATTTGAGAAGTAGCTCAACTTTTCTTGAAATATTTCAAATGCAGTAAATTGATTTTTCCATATTTTAAATAGCTTGAAACCAAATATTTTTCTGCAATGGTTAATCAACGTTAAAATATCACAACTCTTTTTACCTTCCAGAAATGTGGAACTCGTTTGACTTTTTTCATAAACTCAGTCATAATTATATTTCCCCGTTAACTTGCAGCGCCTCATTGTTGAAAAGTGATAAAGTGGTATATTAAGTTGGAGCAAGCTAACAAAGTAACAAACACGGACGAGCATTAAAAAGCAGGCTAGCTTTCATTGCGCTTTGATAATCAACACGCCCGATTGTCTTAAAATCTCAAGCGCTCGTGGATTTAAAACCGACAGAAGATTGACGTGAAAAGGGAGAAATATTATTTCGCCTCGGTCGACGTCGTGATAAAGATCCGTTTGGATTACGTCGAAAGAGCGATTATACATGACGTGCTTCATTGTACTCTTCTTTGAAATCCGCAATGCGATCCCATCCTAATTAACGAGTCATTCATTGGCGGTGTAATTAACGAGACTGATTCCCCGTCGCGGGATTAACGGGCAATTTCGATGCGCAAGCGCCATTTCGTGTAGATGGCGCCACTGGGTCACCGTAATGGAGGGGACTTCCGCCGAATCCCGCCAGGTCAGAACAAAAAGCCAACTTTCGTCTTTCATTCGGCTGCGCCAAAATGCTTCTCTTCCGAAATAGAGGAATCAATTTCGATTTAGATACTCCGAAGTGTCGCCAAATTGGGCGACGTCTTACATCTCTTTTTCGGAAACGCGGAAAAAAGATGTAACCCCTATAGACATCGAACGTGGAATCCATGTGGATTCTACGTGGAGGAACATTTGAACGTAGATTCTACATAGATTTCACGTCGAATCTACGTATTTTAGAGGTGTGTCTGTTAGGGAAGACCTTTGAATGCTTCTGATGAATTTTTTCTTTCACGGATTAGTCCGTTCTTCGCATTCTGCAAAACCGATCGGTAAGCCATTTTTATTTGTTTCGATAAACGGAGCGTTTCGTCCGCCATTATTTTCAATATCGTCCGGCCGCATTATTAATTCGCGAAGTCGACGAAACGAGAAACATTTGGCAAAATGATTTTCCGCTCGCAACTGCCCTTCCGTGATCCGAAGCCGAGATTCATCTTTAAATTGTGTCAACTATAATACATTTTCGGATCACTTTGAAGACAGAAAAATGTAAGTCTCAATAGCCAAAGAGATTTCACGTAAAATCCTGCAGGATTTTCCGCTCCAACACTCGCATCTTAAAGAAAATGGCTTCGGGATGTATTATGAGTCAGCCTCTTGAAGGGTGCGCTCGGCAAATGAATAATAAATCAGATTTCGAGAAGTTGCATACTTCGCTCGGGATGTAAGGGCCCCGCCGGAAATAGCTGGATTGATAGAAGATAGGCGCCTATTCCTTCGGGAAACCTTTGCCTCCTTAACCTGCGCCGCGTTATACGTTTTATGGCTGATCCATTATGTATCTAATTGATTTTTTTCTGTCCCGCGTAAATGTAAATATTGAAAATATTGACCGTTTGCCACGGAACCGATCGTATTAAAGATCGATCGCAACGCGAAAATAAATCGTCGCTCGGTTCTTGGTGGAATTTGCAGATCAACCGGAAAATTTATCAGTCAATTAGTTTATTGTCCCGAAGCGTTTCATTATGTAGTTAATTCTTCAAGTCTGAAATACCAGAGTTAATGTTATTATTTTTAATTTTCGTTTAATGATTCATGTTGTCTATATTTAAAAAAGTGCAAATTCGTAACATTTTTCAATGTAATCTCTAATTATCAATAAATGGGTACTAGGTTATAATTAAATAGGCACAACTTGATATAATTGAAAATAATAATAAATCAAAAAGGTATTAACTCTGATATTCCAAACTTAAATAATCACCTTGAGGTAACACGTTTTGCACTACAAGTGCTTTGCTAAATTTTATTTTAATGTTACTGGTTTCGTTTGATAATTCTTTACATATGTAATGCTTCAGTCTTGCTGCGCAATCAATAATTAGCCGAGGTGATTTTTCGCGCGACGAAATCGTAATCTAAATTGTACTTTTTTCAAAACTGAATGGCTCGATTAACTGCAGCAACAATCGAGCTCGATTGTTACTGCAATTTAATTCAACTGGAGAAAAAATTGTTTGCCCGGTTAATCGTGTTTGTTTAAGCGCCTTGCGGTAATTTGTTTGCACGGGTAAGATTCGCTGAAACGGGTCAGTATCGTTGCGTAATCACGGCAACTTAAACACTTGCGTTTGCACTCGAAATAAACATGTGTTAATAATCTGTTTAAGGTGAGAGGGCTCCGCAAATCAGATTTCGAATAAGGTGGAATTGAACGAAGTAAGTCTTCCTTGTACTGTGTAGAATTAAATATCAATATTGAACGAAAGCTTTTTGAAACTTAATTATACAAAGACGATGCTTAGGCTGTCTGCGTTTTAGAACTCGATCAACAACTGTGATTTTTTTCGAATGATTTAAGTTTCATATTGCATTAAAGAAGTTTTCTATGCAGAAACCATCTTTGTAAAGAATTAAAATCGACAAATATTTGAAAACAGCTAATATTTTAATTTTTTAACTGAAGTAGATATTCAAAATGTGATATCCAAACTGCATTACGAAATAAAAAAAAACGATTCCATTTTATTGTAGATCTTAAATAGTGTAAAAAATAAGAGTCGAACACTAAATTAAAAAAAAAAGAAAAAAAAGTATCCGTCACAGTTAAATTTTTATTTTTAAATTATCTTTTTTAAAATTTTAAAATTAAAATTAAAATTTATTTTTTAATTTAAATTTTACAGTAATTAATCAGACCATCAATGCACCCAATCAAACTATATTATTGATAATAATAACAACAACGTATCGTTAGATACATTAATTAGTTGGACTGCACAGACTTGAAACATTTTCTCCCTCGAAAGAATGATAATTAAAACGAATGCGGCTTCGTTTAATCGACGCCATCATATCAAACTATTATTTTCGAGCCGCGCTTAGGTGTCAAGGGCCATTAATACAGTGGAGTATGTCTTAATCAAATGGTAAACGGGTGGAAAACAAGCGTCCCGAGTCGTCATCGATGGGGTGTGACGGCGCTCTGTGCGGGGGTCGCAAATCTGATAAAATCATCTGGAACCCTTCGTGGAGATCGGATGTATTCGGGGCGACGGGGGCGGGACGCGATAAGTAACGCAAGTAATGTAAGAGGGTGCTCGCCGCCACGGTTGTTATTAAATGAGACAGCCTAATAGGCCCATTACGGAGCCCTCTCTCCGTCCATTTGCCACATAATATAATCTTCACCGCACGCGCGCGCCCACTCCCCGGTATCTCAATCTGCCCGGTCGACCGGCGAAAACATTTTTTCCGCCGCCCAAAATCTGGCTTCTTATTTGCCAAAGCAAACTGGGTTCGCACATAAAGTGACGCTTATGGTGGTTATTTCAATAAGTTAAAATAATAAGAATTCGATGAAACTTAAAATCTGGTTTATTTCGAGGCTATTATTTGATTTGCCAAATTCCCAAGCATTTCAACTACATAGAAGCGGAGATATCAAATGCTAAAATTGCTGAAAAATGATATATATAGTGATAGTATCCAAGTGTTTTAATGAAACTTTAACATCGAATATCTGGAATTCTGCGCAGTCGAATTGCTTGAAAATTTGACAAATTAAATTATAAAATTCGAAGAATCCAAATTTCAATTTTTATAAAATTCTTATTTTTTGTTTTCTCATTATTCATAAATAATGAACAACTACTGAAATGTTGCATTTGAAAAACGATTTCATAGAACTCAATGCGAACAAAAGAAATCAAAACTGACTATATATGGTGGCAATGTTTACGTAAATCATTAAAAATTCCAAAAATTCCACGAAAAACTAAAAATTAACAAAAATATCTGTTTTTATTTTATTTTTTTGTATGCAATTAATAGGAAATTCACATTTATTATACCAAGAAACAATCGAACTAATGCTCTTATGAAATAATGAAATATAATTCAATTAATATGACCATATTTTCATTTAGTACCCTAATTATACGATCCTTCATGATATAACCACCTTAACGAGGGGAAAAATTTATATAAGCAACGTATATGTGATATGTCAGCAAAACAAAAATATGTGATCGGAATAACTATATATGTGATCGAAAAAGTATATTTATCTCAATAATATAATAATATAGTTACGTAATACAAAAACAGCTGAAAAATAGATTTTTTACACGCAGCAACCTTTTTTTTCCTTTTTGAATTTCCCGCCCAATGTCCTGATTTTTTGGTCCATAGTCCTGATTTTCCAGCCGAGGCGTCTGGTAACCCTACCCTAGGGAGATTTTGAAAAGTGGCATTCTCCCCTCCCCTCCCCTGTGGTCTAAGTATAGTATATAACACAAAAATATCAAACATAGCTACCAGAATTGTTGTTGCTGCTGTTGAGAGACTGCGGATGCAGTGAATTGAACAGGTTGTTTTCAGGGATACTGTTGTTGGTGGTTAAACTAGGGCTCGAGAAGGGCGACATCATGTTAGGCAGCGGAGCGCCAAAGTTGTCGAGGATCGGGTTCGGCGCAGCGGGTTGCGCCGCGATGCCCGAGTTTGAGATGTTGAACGAGTTGAACGCCGACGTAAAGTCGGCGAACTCTTCGCTATTGTCTTTTGTTTTCGCGGGCGGCTCGCCAAACGCGCTGGCAAAGTCGCCGAAATCGGTGTTGCCGGTGTTGTTGGCGTTAGCTGGCGCCAGCGGCGCGTAATTGTTGGCTCGTGGATTGAAGTCGTCGTCATTATCGTCGGTCCTCAAACTCTCAGTTTTCGAGTCGAAAATGTCGTTGAGGGCGCTGCTATGCTGTTGCGGTTGCTTGACAGGCGAAGATATGAGATTGGCTTGCATAGTTGTCTGAAAAAAACCAAGCCGCGTTTAGTATTCAATCAAAGCTGATTGATCTGATCTGAAAGCTTTGATTGCATATCAACCAAAGATGAATCAAAGATGAACAAGACAATCAATGCAATGGCTGAAGAATGTCAACATACTTGCGAGAGTCCTTTGCCATAGCTGGCCGCGGCGCCAAGGTCAACTTTTTTAATGCTACGAGTCGCTCTCGCTGGCGAAACATTCGTCGACTGATTCGGCTTGACAATCTTGTCGACATTCTCCATCGTGTCCCTGTATTCGCGACCTGTTCTCTTTGGACTCGAGTGCACGTCATTGTCCGAATCTTCGCGCTCACCGTCATCGCTGCAAAACCAACGGATGAGTGAATAACAAAACATGCTTTTCACTTCTCTCACATTACATCGACATTACATGTAGCGGGCCATCCCAATGAATGTCGTCAATTTGTATTTTGCAACCCATTTTAACCTTGTACAATCACAATATACTTGAGTTAACACATTCATAAATATTTAAACAAAGGTAAGATATATCCTTCTATTTAATATCACATTTCAACGTTGCTAAACTATACTGCAGTAAATAATATAATAATATTATAAATAAATAATAATACACTCGACAATCACATACCGAACCGAGCTAATCCCAGCGCCAATCACGTATGGCACCAAAGGAGAAGCCATTTTACCCCCTCCCCAACTGCGCCTGAGCCACTCGATCGGCGCTTTATGTTTGTTGTTTACATTGGAAATTTCTTATTGTTTCCATTATTTTAATTTTGTCTTTATCTGTAATTTAGTTTTAATCGGTTCCGGTTTGAATATTTTTTATTTATTTATTTCATCTTCTTACAGGCAATCGCCCAATTTAACATACATTATTTCAAAATATAATTAAAATAACTTAAGAACTAATAGATAAATACAATAGTTTACACATATCCAAGAATGGCGGTGTATGGGATTCCTGATTTCAACAATAGCAACTCAATAGCGAGTTTCTAGCACTTCTAGTAAATCCTGACATTGGAACTAAAATATTTATTGTTGGCATCGTGTTGTATAACCTACACATACGCCACAGTAGGGCATGGAACCATACAGTTGACGATGTGGGAATAACGAATGTTGTCGGCACTTGACGCAGGTCGCTATTAATATTAATTAACAGTAACAATGTGTGACGGAAATACCAAGAAAACGAAGGTAAATTGCAATTTGATCAAACAAAATCTATTTTGTTTGATCAAATTGCAAAGAATAAAATAATTCTAACCCCTGAATCAGAAATAAAAAGATTTTTTTTAATCACTTCGTGTAATAACAAAATAATCCGTGTAATAATAAAACAATTAAAATTTATAACTGTTTTAGGATCCTCCAAAATACAAATGCCTTGTACAATTGTTTAGTATGTTTTAAATAGCATACAGAAAGGAACTGATATAAACTCAAAACACATTCAGTCTAACTGAAAAGTCTAGGCCAAGTACAAAAAGGATCTCGCATTTTGTTTTCCCATCTTATAGTAAACGAAATATAATAGTAACTAACAGTATTACTTATTACAGTACATATATAACAAATTAACTTCTTCGAAGTTTCGAAAACCGAAAATTATATTCATGTATTATATTTAACACGTTCTAATGTATTCCGAGTCATAATGTGCTGATATAAAAGATGGGCCTAAGTATATTTTTTTTAGGAGCTCTTATATATACACGACTTCGTAATTTATTCAGATTTATAAGGTTGTGATATAAAAGACCAGCTCAAGTACAAAACTTAAAAAAAATTATGTTGTACAAATATACAATATAAACAACTGTTTAACTTCGTTACCATTCTAAATAATACAAATGATAAGAATATAGCATAATTTCGGTTAAAAATATAGGTGGGTCGTTTTCCGACCGACTACCAGTGAAAGGGTTAACAGCGATGTGATTCCGATAATAAGTTATATTTAACCTTTGGTACACTGTTAAAAAGGTTACGGAAATTTAATGTAAAAACTGGAAGTTTATTTCAGTTTCGAACTTTAAAGTAATGCACAAGTACTAGAATATTCAGCATTCCTGAATTGTTGCTATACAAGAAATTGTATGCATTTTTACATTATGTACATTAGTGAATTTCATTTTAATGAAATTAAAGAAACTACTGGAAGGTTTATGTAGTATTTGTTATGAAGTAATGTTTCTCATTTTTACATTCTCATCATGTACACTGTAAAAATGTTTGCGGGATATTACACAACATGTTGTGGAATTTTGCACTTCGATATGTAATTTTGGACACAGAAGTGTAATCAAGCTATTGGATCACAAACAGCTTGTCAATCTTAACCTTGAAAATTAGGGAAGTGTTTCATTAAAACATGATAAAACAATGTTTGTAAAACGACTGGATTCGAACAATAATTCTGCACCCTCACTCGTCTGTGAAAATCAAAACAAAAGTATGGTTATGTTTGCTCCATAACCTCCTGGCGTGTCCATATGTAAAATTTCACATTCCTTGCGTAACTTTAGATATGGAATGTTAAAAATATAATACAACGTATTGTGTAATTTCACACAATTTTTTTTGCAGTGTAAAACAGATATACTGCTTATTTAGATATTTCCGAAGCATACATATTTTTCCGTATATAATCATAATTTTCATTGGAATTAATGAATTAACACGTTCCCAGTATAATGATGTGTATGATGATTGTTTAATGTACACTTTCTGTAGAAGGTTTATGCAAAGAGAATTACATATGCACTGTTATGTTATCAACATAACAGTGCAATTATGTTATATATTCTTATCATAACATATTATGAAATTATGTTATATTCTTATCATTTGTATTATTGGGTAGACATTCCTGAAGCGTATCAATCAAAAATGAAAAAAGTGTCTTAAAATCAAATTTATATTAATTCGGTAGCTTATGTAAGCCTTTTTAGTGTGCAACATATTTTGCAAAAAATCATTTTTCGCTGAGTTTTAAACAATTGAAATTTTGTGCAGTCACTATTTGAAAATTAAATATCTCGTGTTCTGATTAACCGATTTCAGATTTATTGAGGCTTATACGAAACATAATTGAATGAATTTTAATATTATGGCACCTAGATTCAAAAAAATTATTATATTATATGGTTTATTGCAAAATTAAATAAACAATTGATGGAAAAAGGGTGTCAATGAGATATGAAATTTTAATGAAAATATCTTAAAATTATATTTAACACAGAATTGGAAACACGTGCAAAAACGTCAGGATCCCAATTACATAAAAGTTATAGCAGTTTTCGTGTTGCGCTGCACGCAGTTTCTCGCGCTGCGAGTGTCCCGGCGCTGCAAATCTAATAGTTTTCAACACAGAAACGCAGCGTAATATGAAACGAACATTGACATTATGTTGTATAACAATTATACAACATAATTTTTAATAATCAGGCACATACAATCGCAGTCTTATAATTCTCATCGACAGAAAACAAATAAGTTTGTTTGTACCAAATAGTATCCCTGTTGAAAAATACTTATAAAAACTTATAGAAACATGTAAGAAAAGTGGTTCTTCCATATAGGATTCGGATT
>JABFPB010001963.1:0-22312 GCA_022817645.1 Ceratoteleas bidentatus
ACTTTAAGTGTTCCAATGTTAGTCTTATAGGAGAACCAATGTTCTCCTATTCTTCCAATGTTCTGTAAAGAACACTTAAAGTGTTCTTTACAGAACACTTTGAAAACATTTGTTTTTACGGTGTACATCCTTTTAATAATACCACATCCTAATTATATCCTCACGGATGCAGTAACTATTTCAAATTTTCTCAACGTACACGCGATGATCATTGTGTGAGCGGCTGCATCGGGGTATCGGCCGCGGATTCCTGACGTGTCGACCTACTGCGCGAACCCGGTGACCCCGAGCTTTTTAAATATTTGCAATCGATTCCGGGGTCCACGAGTCATTGACTCCTGCCTTCTTATTCTCCGCGCGCCATTTTTCCGTTTTACTGAAATAAAGCTCTCGCGAACAATGACGCATTTTCGAGGGCGTTTCGCGAATTATGCAACCGAATTTCGCCGACTCTGCAGTTTTGTTTCCTCTGCCTCCCTGCTTCGGTTAATTCTTGTTCGTATTCCTGGTTTTTTGCCGCAGCAATTAAACCGAATTTGTCGGGGACCCAAAGCAATTTATTCCGGCGATTTCGGCAATTTGAATCGCGCCGTAATTTCTTTCGAATTAGACGAATAATCCGCCGCGCGCGTTGTTACAGTTTCATTCGCGCGGCAATTTTTCGCTGCCACGAACAATCGATGCTTTTGCGTAATAAGGCCTTTTCAATGTCGTCATTTTTCTAATCTCGTTTCCCGGTTCGGCCGGAAAGACGAGCCGCGTCGAATTATTATTAACAAGCGGGGTAAATTGGACTCGTTATCGATTTCGGACGGGAAACGGCGGTGAAGTGGAGTTGCAGAAAAATCGAATTGTCGAAATGAGTGGATGGCCGAGCGGCCCGCGATAATAAAGTATTTAAACGAAAATGAAATTCTTTCTGTCAGAGTGCATTCGATCTTCAGTCGCGACTGGCTATAGTCGCGGATACGCGCAAACACATGTTTTAGCGGACTGTAATTTTAGCGCTGTAAATTATTCTTAGCGTCTTCGATTGTGCATGAATCTGTTACGACACATGATCACTTCGGTTGATACGTTTTTTTTCGCGAGCAAAGAAATGTTGAAGAGGGAAAGAAATACGCGCAATGTACGCAATTTATCTTTATACAACGCAATTTTGGACTGCACGAGTGAACTTTTCGATATTTCATCCGTATGTAATTTATATCTTTTCAATCGTCAATTCACTTCATTCTCCAGGGATTTACCGCCCGCAGTTGTTGAAACAAAATTTTCATGCGGCAAAAATATTGAAAGCTGAATTAAATGAAACGACAAGATCTCTACACAAAATAAACATAGTCACATATATGAACATATAGAAGCCAGACATGTGACATTTATTGAGGCATATATGAGCATTGTTTACCTAAATATATTCTTCCACGTATTAATTTCAGTAACATTACTATTTTCAAACGACTTTTTCAGCTCAAATTCCCATTCCATTCTTTCAAATCAAATACCGAATGTCCAATTAAACCAAGAATGCTCCGAAAAACAGATACCATTCGACCTCGATAATAACACCCCGAAAGGAACGGAATCAGGCAAATTGCGTGGCGGATCAATAAATAAACATGTTCTTCATGTCCAACTTGACCATATCCCATGGCTTCAACAATGTAAGCAATTAATTTTCGACTCGTCGGTAGTTGAAGAAATCCCAGATTGAGTCCACTTCATCGACTCACATTCAGGCCGCCGGCACCGATACAGCATTCTCTGCGCCGCGATTGTGAAAACTCGAATCTAATTGGGTTGCTCGTACAAAAAGGAACCGACAAAATCAGACAGATAATTGCAGTCGCAACTACGGCAAAGCCGCAGCGGCTAACTTCGGTGCATCATAACCTAGCTAACGCAATTTCGCAAGAACGCAGCGCCCCCTACTGCCGATGCGCAAGTTAGATGGCGCTGCGTTTACGAACTCCTTAATGCTTTTTGAAATTCACGAGGAAGCGGCCATATCTCCCGTTAATTCGCGATTTTTACTGTCCGAACTTCGGGAAAGTCGCGCGCGAACTTTGCGCGGCGCGTAAAAATAAAGGATCCGTCGGCAACTTTAAATTAAGCCGCTAAATGTGCCAAGCCGAGGCGGGCAATACGTTCGCCCCGCGGAAATGTATTCCTTCGGGCATTTGTTACGCGAAATTGCGATGCATACGAATTAGAGCCCGCGCCATTTCGCAAATGGGGACTAGGTTTGATAACTCGGCAAAATAACGTGCGCGAAAAAGTGCTTGCGCAAAAATGAGAATTCCTCTTTCATAACGGCCAGTTAACGTGACCGATTTGGCGCGAAGATAAACCCGATTTCGATTTTCGATTGCAATGGTTTTCTTTGTGAACGAGGCGAATTGAGAAAAAAAGATATCTGGTTGAAATACATTGAGAAAATCGCTTAAAATCACGTAGATTTAGTGGATTAAGTAAGTGTTAAGTAAGTGATTAACCTTCTTGCTTTGCTTCTTTGTGATCAAAGAAGCAAAGCAAGATGAGATAATATTAAAAACATGGTAATTTGAAAAAATAGGTTATTTTTATGTTCGGACTTGAAATTTTGAAACAGCATAAAATTAGATAGTATACACGAGTAATTGTGTATTTCCAATATAAATGTAATGTAAAGCTTGTGTTTTAACATTAGCTGACAATATGTTTATTTATCCAACCAGGTAATTTGCAGCTAACGTTGCAATCAATTTTTCTCAGTTCATACACACGTACCGAAACATGCCTTGGAATAAAAAGTTTTCTCACTGTCCTAGTGTCACGAAACAATCGATACCGGAGTCATAATATTTGCTGAATGAAAAGTGAAAATCCGTGACACTCTTTCCCCTGACATTTGCGATGTAAGTACAAGCCGAGTTGTGACTCGTCGCGGCCGAAGGGTTGATTTATTTGCACATCGCTGCGATGTGTAAAGACGCGCCAGTTTTAACCTATCCCGAGTTCACTGTAAAAATAAGTTTTTTCATTTGAAACACTTCTATATTAAAGCAGTATCCATTTTACGGTAGAAAATCGTTAACTCCACAAAAAGTTATAATTAATGTATGCTGTAATTAATAAGTTTTCAAATTTCATCACTGGTGCTCGGAATATACAGATATCCAAACATAATTTTCATATGTATTCCATTTTGTTTACGTTTCAGAAACATACTATATACAAATTCCCTACAGTAAATATTTATGAATACTGCAAATAATCACACTACATGTGTTAGTAAATTACATTTGTTCAAATAATTATTCTAACTGAACATATTCCGATATCTTTTAGACAAATCTCACGATCACGATTTACCAAAAGCATTTCCAGTTTTGGCCCATCTAAACATATTTACCATTAAAAACACTGAAAGTGTTTACCAAATTAAAGGAAGTGGCTAAAATGAAACCTCTTGTTTTTGCAGCATAATGCAGGGGTATCTCTGTCCACGCTCTGGCGACGCTAGTAGTGTTTGTCCTCCACGAGAAGTGATACACGTAATCATGTCGAACACTAGAAACGTCGGTATGCGCGCCGCAATCGACATTAATTACAAACACGTGATACGTAACGCGGATCGCTCCGGGGCTTTGCTTTTCGTAGCCGAGTTTTCGGCGACCACTCGGGACCCGATTTCCATAGCAATGCGCCGTCGTAATTGCAGCTGTGCTCAAAGTAACGCGGAATCACGAAATATCGAATTAATTAGCCAGTCCGCTCGAGTTACATTTCGGACGACCACGCGTCGAATTGATGAATATATAAATATGGCGACACTCTGATAGACGATTCCGTCAACTTTGATGTGGTCCTCAATCGGGTTATTTGTATTCACGAAATCGTGCCAGCCTTGATCCAGTTACACTGTAAAAACGGACGCGAAATCACATATGTGTAATCTGGTTGCATACATGCATTATATGAACATGGAGGGTATTGCACATTTTGAAAAAATTAAGAGTATTTTAAATAAGAACTATAATGGAGTGAGTTTTAGGCAATATTGGCCACGAAAATTGGGGAAAAATTAGTATTTCCTGAATGGATCAAAGAATAGTCCGACATATGGCGTGTTTACGAATGTGCGCCGTCGGGTAATCCGCACAATCGCATTGTAACGTGCGTCATACAATTCAAACTCGCTATTCAAGTTACACGAAGACATCAAGCGATGTTCCTCTTCAAACGAACAATTCGAGCAGCGACACTGCAACATTTTCATTGCATCGGTTCAATGAAAAGCGATTCTTGCGTCATTTACACGGAGAAAAATGGTTGTGTCAAATTCGCATAAAAGTCAATGCGAAAAGGTTGCGTTTTGCCAACAGGTAATGTCGTCGTAACAGTTCGATAAAGTAACACCAAATGCGGTTAACGTTGCCGCAATTTCGACGCGAATTCAGGGGAATCGCGAATTGCGATGTTTTATTTTGAAATTACGTAACGAATTGTCGCGCAGTTATTACATATCACTTATAGCTGCGGCCAGAGATATATACCATTTTTCTCGATGTATTATTAATAACGCACACCCAGCTCGATCAAACATTATTATTCACAGTACAACAATTACGATATGATAATCATATCAAACACAACTCGTGTAATGTATTAATCGCGGAGTAATAATTATTGTCGTCATCGTCATTATAATCATAATATTAATTATAATGATAATAATAATCAGTGGGACATATTCAGTGTCGAATATTTGTGGTGCAATTGTCACCCAATAATCATCGAATAATTATTCGAATACTGTGCGCGAAATTAGCGCCATGAAAAATTCATCAAGACAATTATTCGCGCGAAACGAGCGAAGCAGTTTATTTCGCAACACTTGCGATACTGCATTCCACTTTTTTCGGGAGTGTTCGATTGTCTTTTTCTTCCGCAAAGACCATCAAACGATTTTTTGTCTCAATACCTCCCGTGCAATTATCGATTCGATCCACATTAATCTCTCATTGCCGCGGAAAATACATCTGCCATTTTTAGTCGTCGATTTGTTTGTACTGTAAAATACGTTACTGTGGTGAAACGCGACAGACCGTGACACTGTTTGGCACGGATTGCCGCGTATCGCGACAAACTGCGCGAAGTAAGGAAAAACCGCGCAAATGGAACGCGCGAAACAACGCAGCAGTTTTTCCCTGTCTTTGCACCGCCGTCAGTCGCGCGGCATAATGGTTTTAATGATCCGTTCTGCCTTTCGAAATCGAACGCCGAAACCGGTGTAACCACTGGGTAGGTTGATGGAAATTTTGCGCAACGAATAAATCTCGACGGCACAAAAAGGACGATCGATTGAACGTATCCTGTTTGTTTTTGGCGAAAAAGTGGGTCTTCCATTGAGAAAAATGGAGTTGAAAGTACTTCTAAACTTATGAATAATATTGGTACACTGTACGACTTTTTGAGGAAATATTGCGCAATATTCAATTATTACCTATACATATAAAACAGTTAAGAAGAATTTTTTATAATAAGAGATTTACAGTTTTTACGAAAAGCAATGTCGGTATGACAAATATTTCACTGTTTGACGTTCGATTTATAGCATGATGTTGTGTATTACTGTATACGAAAAAAATAATCTTGTAATACTTTTAAATATCATTAAATGTAACAAGAAATCTTTTTAATTTGAATATTTATCAGTAGTATATATGAAAATACTATTACGCAGTCAAATACGGGCAACATGAATTAATTAGTGGTTATGCGTTATGAATTTATTTAACATGTCGACAGAGAAATATAATAAACGAACTTAATAAACAAACTAATATTAAGCTGGTTTAATCTCAATTCACCTTGCAGTCTAGCTATATAAGGCAGATAAGTAAGTTAGAGTGCATCCTCAATCATCTACATAGTTACAGCTTTTTTACCAGAAATTCTTTAACAAATACAAGACATTTTTCTCACTCTCTGAAAAAATGTCTCGTGCCGAGTATCTCGTCGACTTTTCTCGATTTTGTCGCGTTCAGGCAGTCACAAACTGATCGTGAAAAAGTGCGCAGAAATTGAAAAATATTTCACAAAAATGCCCGGGTTCACGAAATGGCTGAAAAATGGCGCGCGCGTGTCGCCGCTGCGGAACTGCCTCTTTTTGTGCCAAAGTCGCACGCGTATCGGTTTTTTCGTTCAGTTTTCGTTGTCGTAATTTCGTTACACCCGGGACAATTCCCGGTCGCGCGAGTTTTGGCGCAATAAATTTTAGGCGCGAAAAAATTGCTCGCACTTTGAAGGAGATGATTGACGTGCAACGCCGACGCTCAAATTTCTCTTTCCGCGACGACTTCCGGAACGAGATTCGCGGCAATCGCGTTAGCGGCGCACGGCCGCTGCATTTGGAACGATGCCGCGCGGAAATGCGCGTCGTTCTTTGACGCGGAAAATTTTATTCGCTCATTCGAATCGACGTTTCCGGACGTTAATGTGTCCCGGGAGTCGCGAGACGCAAATGAATATGAGTTCGCCGGCGCATTTTATTGTCACGGCGGCGCGTAACGTTTTACACGAAATATTGCATTGTCGGGGCGGTAATTTATGTAAAATGCAAAACGGTAAGAGTAATCAAATGTTTGCCCTTTTGGTGGGCGAAAAACGGCCATTTTTATTACACCGCCGAGATGAAAGGTTTCACTTTGCCGACACGGTGAAAGCGACGCTCAAATTGTTATCATATTTTTGCACGGTAACTTAGTATAATGGACATTTTTGTTAGACAGAGTAATTCGTGCGATGGAATTATTTAGATCGCGACAAAGCGAAGTTTTGACGGAATATTGCAATGAAAGTTGGTATTTCGTCAGTTTCGTTCGGGGATTTTTATTGTTTGCTGAAAAGTTTCCTCGGAACTAAAAATGCACAGCCGCGCTCCGAATAGAACTTGAGACCACTGCAATAATAATAACAAATGTATCTCAATAAATCACTGTGATTTGATTCACGGCCCGCCCAGCTCGCATAAAACGCGATTCGATGAAAAATGCATAAGGCTTTCAATCACCAGACTGTTTAACAGAGTTGCCGATAAACGTGAGAAATTGATAATTAACAACATTAACCACGAATACCGGGCAAAATATTTACATTTGCGATAACAGGTACATATCACCCAAAAAGTCATGTGGGCCGCAATATTGCTTATTAAAATGTTGACAGATGGTATCCGAGTTCCCCGTTCCCGTTTCCCCTGTTTTCGTTCTAATGACCGCTCGATGAAGAATCCCCCTGAAAATAAAATAATTAATATTCATTATGCAGCCCGACGCATTTATCTCCCTCGCGGAATGCTGCTAAAAAACGAACACGCCTGCAAATTATTCGCAATAATTAAAACTCCGCCGCGCCCTCTGGTGTTCCAAAAATACCGCCGCGTCCTCGTTTTACAACCAATGGTCAAACCAGATGTGGTTATCCGCTTCAATTTCGTGAATGACCCGCAGAAGCAACCGAAAAACCTGCAACATTTTCGCGACCGAAAAAGGGGTCGTAAAGTAAGCTGCGCGCTATCATCTCGCGTTTTTACAGGTCGCGTTCTCGATCGCCAGATACCTCGGGACATTCCGGCTAGTCCGACGATTCGCCAGGCACAGCTGGCACCTGGCCGCAGATATCGTTATTCGTCCGCGCGAACGTCGGTTAAAGCGCGGCACATTTTCGCGAAATCCAGGACCCAGCCCTCATTACGAGCAAATAAGCCGGTATTTGCTCGAACGAAGGAAACGAGACGCCCCGGCGCCACCATTTGCAATGAGTATTCGATTATTGTTGATGAAAGATCAATATTTGCTCGGGAAAAAAATGTGACGATCGCCCGTGGATAATGCGGAGTTATTTCAGTGATCAATTTTGCTCAATGAAATCGTCCCGGATAAACAGCCGGGTAGCTCGCAATTAATCTATTGTTTGGTTACATGATTTCTGTAGATGAGGGTCAGCTTGTACAGAAAAAATATATTTGGTCAGCCGAAATATATGGGAAATATATAAATAACGCAAGAAATATTTTGTATTTTAATGAATTTGGTTTTTTCAATATATTTTTATACAGTTTTTCACTGATGTTTCCAAATAATTTTATAAATTAAAATATATAGAAATTTATAGAAATATATAGAAATAGAAATTTAAATATATAGAAAATTTATGTAACACGTGTTTAATACATGCTCTTTTACGTAATCAATGGATATGGATATTATTCATGAATGTAAAGTTGTCAAAATACAGATGTATATATTTCCGAATATGTTTCCTTCTGGGTGAAAAATACAAACTCGTCGATTTTATTGGGGTTTCGAAATTTTACGATTTCCACGCTAAAAAATATCGATCACGATTCGCTCTTGAAAACTGAAATTAAAGTTCACCCGACAAAGTTATTTCGGATACCGTAATTGAATTTCAAAATTTACATCAAATCAAACGCCATTTAACAAGTCATCAACCGCGCTACGAAATTCACAATCGTCTTTACGCGACAGCGACTCGCCGGCTTGCATGGATGATTTCTAATTGCGCACTAATCACTCCCATTCTAATTATGTATCGAATATTTAGAAAACAATGAAGGATAACTAGCGCTGCTCAACCGGCCGACAACGCGAAACAGTGTTGACATAATTGAATTGCGAAAACAGGCACGGGTAAACAATCCTATTTTTTAAAAATCGTAGTTTTAAATCAGTTTGTTTATGTCGGATTTTAATAACGATGTAAATAGTTATTGCGTGTTGAAAAAATAATATCGTATCATTTTTTAGATTTATATTGACTGACATGAATGTATCTTCCAGTTATTTTCATCTAAAAAATTGTGTTACATTACACAACAAAACGGAATTTTACATAATATGTTTAGCATTTCACCAAATTTTATGAAGTTTCACATATTCTTTTATAAACAGCTGCACACTTTACTTTTTACATTTGTTATTCTTTTTTTTTTACAAAAAGACGTAATTTCATCCAATTCGCTGCATTCAGTATCGATTTACATTATCATAAAACTGACATTTTTTAAAAAATACGACCAAAAGACTTAATGTTTATAATGCACAATGTGATTTTTTCGCTGCAAACGGCCATTTTCTCTACCGCATTTATTTTCCAAAGATAAACCGTTCGCCAGCTAATTACGTATATTCTCTACGACATATCTCGCGTTGAAAGACATCTTTTCCATCACGAACGTCAGCCGGTAAATCGCCGAATCAAATATTTATCACACGCACAAGTGATGCGCGCACCAGCGACCACTCGAAATTGCACAAACAACATCCCCCGGAACGCGGGCTGGAAGTTTCATTGGCGCGCGGAGCAGGCGTTGAATAATAAACGGTGTTTCTTTTGTGCGACGACAATGGCGGCGTTTTTATAAATCTTGTGCGCTGAAATGATAATCTCGTTAGTGTTACGGGGGATGACGTTTTGACGTCTTATAGACATTTATTGCGCAGCGCGCGAGTGAAATGATCAATAATTTATGGTCGCCGGTACAATTTCGCGAACAACCGGCGACTATCGATAGTCGCGCACCATTTAAATAAACAATGCCACGACGGCGAAACAACGCGCATATAAATAGCCGGATTATGGCGGCGACGACTTAATTGACAGCGTACAATTTTAATCGCCAGCCTAGCGGCGACGAAGGTCATAACGCATTGAGTTCGATTAATTTCGTTCGCTTACACTTGATGGGCGGTTTCGAAACGGCGGGCAAAAAATTGTTTCAAGCGTTGGTAAAAATTTCAACCGTACGGGAATTAGTATTTGTCGAAGCTATTGATTGTACATTGGGCTGAATTTGCGGATTTTGTTATCTCTGAATTTTTATTTGTATTCAATCAAACAAACAAATATTTGAACGAATAATTTTTTTATTTATAGGCGGCGGTTTTTATTTAGAATAAAGTCGGTTTTTATTTAGGTTTTTTATTTAGAATAAAGTCGGTTTGTATTTATATCTAGTAGGCTAATGAGTGAAAAAATTCTAAATTGAGTTATTTTGGCGTAGAATCAACTCCATTTTGAAATTATTTTCAATCCCTCTGGAGTTGGTTTAACGTCTTTTTGGAGTCGGACTATTTCCAGATCAACAAATTATTTGAATCTATCGCAAACTACTCTAATGGTTCTGAGTGTTTTTGGTTTCAAATTTTTTTCAGATTTGTAATTAGATCAAAATCTATGATTTGATGAAAAATAATCAAAACTTGACCAAAAAGGTCTCAGTTTCGTATTAGGCAATTTTTTTTCAATACTACAAATTGTCTCTTACGAGCGATTGTTGAAAAAGCGCGACAAGTGCGCTGTTTAAACGTATGTTTAATTTCCGCAATTACATAAAGCGATCGAACCGAAGCTTCGGGAGCGTAATTAACTCTCATTATAAGCAACCTTTCACAGTTGTCGCACGGATGACGGCTGAAGTGCATCGGTCGCGAAATTGACAACGCGCGATCGCGAAAATTCGCGCTGCTGCGAGCGCATCCACGGTGATTACTGTCCGCGGAATGATTTATCGGCGATAATCGAGCTTTGTTTTTGTACGGCGACGGGAAATTGAATGGCACGCGATTGTGCAGCGGCTCAAAAGCGGAAAAATTTCGCAAGGATCCCAGGTTCGCACGCGAGCTCACAATCACCGTTAATTCAATTAGATACCGATTCATTCCACGTCATACATTTTCGCGGATTCTTTTCACGGGACGTTCAATTTTCGCACTCGACAGGCGAAAAGGATGCGCAATTAATTCGTCGCGGGTTATTCATTTTAGAAAATGAGAATCCCGGCAATTGGTCGGATGTTTTGAAATCTTCCGAGTACCGTAAAAGCGCACAGTGGATTTTATATTCGGTCTTCAGAAATTTTTTTCATCCGGTTCTCGTCTTTTAAACTTTCCCTTGTAGAATTATTCCGAGAGGGTAAAAGCTTCGTTATGGAAGAGCAGGATTCGTGTTTAAAATGAAAATGTTTTCCTTGCGAAGAAAAATGTTTTGTTCTAACGAGAAGTGGGTTTAGGGCAAACGGGTTTTATTTATGACCAAGAATCATTTTCATTTAAAAAGACTGGTTTTAGAGACTGAAAAATATTCGGTCGACTTTGTACTTTTTCTTATTCATTATTTTAAGGACGTTATAATATTTGCATTAATTTCTCAGTCACTTGAACCATTATAAAATGTACGGCAAAATGTTTTAAACTAAAACGCTAGTGTTGGCATAGACGTTGACGGGTGAATTTGCGGATGCAAATGCACTGCAGGATATACTCCGGCGCCACTAAAAATGCCGGCGTTTACGCTAACGGTCATTGTCGTATAAAGGTAATGATATTTTAATGCAAACGCGTAGCGGTGCATTTGCGATGATACGCTCTGGCTTCTCAGAAAGGCATCCACGCTGGTTTTCTGGCGCGTTCTAATGAAAAACGTGCGGGGAAGTGTTTCACGTCAGTAATAAATAATAAATTCCATTCCCAACATTCGGGCATTGTGTTGGCATAATGGGCGGTAACAATTTCGAAAAATCGTCGCACCAAGTGAAAGACTCGGTCGAAATTGTCTTCCGGGGAGAAATTCCCGTCTAATCCGCGATGTAAATATTCGGAACAGACTTTCGAAGGACAATTTTGCGGGCAGAAAAAAGTTCACATCGGCGGGATTTTTTCCGGAAATTGTAATCTAATTTAAATTTAATCCTGACACTCGGGCGGAGTTTCATTTTCGGGTGAAAATCCGCGTGTTCGTGCGAAATGGCACAAGTTATGCGAGGATCGCCGTATAAAACGTTTCGCAAGTTAATCCGCGGGAAATTATTCGATTATTTAAATCCGGTCGATTTTTAGGTCGCGCGACGTATTGGCGTTTTCCCGACGAGGATGCATAAATAATGGTTAAGTAATGATGAAGATGCTGCGATCGAAACCGTTCAATGCCGTGATAAACTTACGTTGGCAAAGATGACATCTTTGAAGATTAGCTGCGAAACTTAGGGGAAGTTAAAATGGATGGATCGATGGGATAACATCAGCCAGAATCGGCGTATTAATACAAATAATCTGTTTTTGATGGCCAATAAATGTGAGCATAATTGGAAAATAAATTGTAGAAATTTCCACAATCAAATTGACATATATATTTGTTTACATGAAATGCTATATTTACCTCACAAACTGGTAATGGTAATAACAAATTGTTGCCATCGACGAAAGGTCAAATTCGTGACGTTCAGTTAATTAATAATTTTCACGTGAATGCAGAAGGCCCTCGCTCGGACTTTACAGCCTGTAACAAATTCGCGTGGAAAGGTACTTTAAGGCAACAATTTATGCAGATTCGCATCATAATGCTTTCATCTAAATGCAAATCCGAGACGCGATTTTCGGTTTCTTAAGCGGGGCAATTGATTCGGAAAATAGTAATTTTCGAGCGTCGCGTGTGCCGAATTAATACCGTCCCAATAAATATGCCAATAAAAACGCAAATAAAACCGAACAACCGTTTGCAGAACGCCAATTATAACTCGCAATCAATAAAGCGATTAGAAGAATTTCGGATTCGATTTCGACGAGGCGCTGTGCGTTTGACGGCTGTCGAAAAATTCTATTAACTGTTTTTTAATGAATCGCCACATCCATCGATACTTGTAAATCCTACCAATTGTCGCTGGCAGTAAAATATTTACGATCAAAGAGACGAAATTTCACTCCAGCTAAACCTTCACAATTTAAGTGTTCTTCAATCCTGCAATCGGCATTCTCTAAAATCGAACAATTGCGATGAAACTTGGGAATTTACCATCCGCCGTTGAAAAAGGATTAATTGAAAAATACGGAAATATTGAAAGGAACGTTTAGATTACAACTGAAGAGACGCATAATGCGAGTTTAATTTGAAAAAAGAGCCGAATATAAATAAAGTAATCGTAAAACAGTTTTGATCCGTGGCCAACTCGGGGCGTATGTTCGCGTGTAATATTTCGTGGGAATACCAACGGGTCTCGCAAAAATGAATTTCGTGCGACGTAAATATCGCGCGCGACAATCGTATCGTCGAAAGCGATTCCCGCTCCGGAATTTCTGACACATTCTCGAGGTCGTCTTATTATCAGCCATCTTTCGAGCAGTTTCGTTGATATCGCGGATAAACCGCTTTAGTCGTCGCTATCATAAATTCGCCCTATTCAGGACTTCATTAAGTCCTCGAAAGTAATATTCGAGTCGACACATCGGGTCACGACGAAATTTAAACAGCACTGACAACTCTGCAAACGAACCTTCTCTATTACAATAATATCACCTAAAAATACGCAAAAGTAACAAACATTGAATAATTTATCGTTTGCGACGCAAACAATCCGAGTCCCATTCGAACGACGCGTCGTCCTGAAAGTTTTCCTCGGACTCTTTCACCTGCGCTCGGCGATTAATCAGATTAATTGATTCAGCAGTCGGTTCGGGCATATATTTAACTCCCTGCGATGAAATATTCAATCGCGGGTCGCGCGCGCGAAAATAACCCGCGAATCGATACCAATTCGGAAAACGCGAGTCAGCGTCTCAAGCCGCGATTTGCTTGTATCAAGCGATCACGCTGAAAATATGGCGTATTCAAATGAATCTGCGCGTAAATCATTTCGTTAGCGAAATAATAATAATTCAGTAGATTTCAGCCGAATAATGGCCAAATAAGCTAAGCAGCCGCGGCTTGCTATGCATTATTCATAATCTTAGGGCGAAGTTCATGAATGCAAAGATCATGCAACGCGGATTATTCGATATGCCGAGATTTAAGTATTAAAAAATCACACAGTATTAAAAAGGAATAGAGAGTTTTCGGTGTGGAAATTTCACTTCGTATGTGGCAAAGGTTCAATGTTTAACGATATAACATGTGCTGCAATGAATTATATAGTCAACTGGTAGTGAAGATGTAATGTCTGTCATATTATTAAAAATGTCATAAATTGTACGATATAACAATTTATTTGACATACAATTTATTATGTACATTTTAGGAAGTAAAGAGTGACTTTACTTTAGAACATTTCTTTTTCAACAGATATTAGACTGAGTTTCTTTCTACACTTTTAGAAATCTTCTGTTTTTGTCAGATTTATTTTCCGTAAGGGTTCCTACGTGTCAGAATAGGAATATCATTCAATGACAATAATTATATGCATTTTTTCTTATAAAAAGTAATTCTGGTTGATCTAAAATCATTTTTATTATGTGACATCTGTTTCCTAAAAAAAAAAAAAAAAGAATACTTCATGCACATGCGCGGTCCCCTTCTTATAACCTCAGAAACATTCTGTGTAAGATTGAGTTCAAACAGATTTTCTACATGAAATCTGTTCGTCTAAAAGCCATGTTGTGAAAAAACTAAGAAGAAAATAAGACAGTTAGTATAAATCATCTTAAAATAAGTAGACACATTCATAAGATACATTTCTTAGAATAAATCATTTTTCAGAATGTGCCAAACATTTTTCAAATCACTTACACCTTACACAGAATCTTTTATCTCCGGAAATTTTTAACATCGCAAAGACGCGATGCAGCGGCTCGCGAAGATGATCGGCCTTTTACGAGTAGTTGTGGCGCGGATATAGGCCGGCGCGACTATTCGGCCGTTATATCCGGGTCGAGCGATAAAACGCGCATCGCGGAACAATGCCGGCGCAACGTCCGGCGTTTTACGAGTCATCGCGGCTGTGAATCCGGGCGACAGCTGTCGGCAAATTAGAGCAATCAGGCTCGTTTAACGCCGCGCCGATTTATGACCGTCTAATCGAGCCGATCGAACTCGCGCGTCGATCGTTTGGAACGTTTCAATTAAGGGCCGCGCCGCCGTCAAACGAATGAGATAGTAATTCGATAAGTTGGCAAAGTTTGTTTAACCGAGAGTTTCAACGGGGAAAAACATTTATCCTGCAATTCGAGACGGGTGGAAGAAAAATTGCAAAAACGTTCATGAAGAGGATGCCTGATGGATGGTGCTGTTTAATTATGAAGCGAAGATCGGGAGGGTAGTCTGCTAATTGCGAAATATGGAATCTTATGATGGGTTATGTGTAAGCAAAACTTAATTCTTTCAATGACTGTGTAGGAATAATTGGATTCTGTGCATGTAGAAGAAAAATGGATACCGGATTACATTACGTAATTCTTCGCAAATGTCTCTAAAGCTCCGCAAAACTTATCTGTAACTGTACCATTAGATTCAGGATATATTGCTGAAAATATATGCAATGCGGGTTGAAATTAATGGAGCAAGTTTCCGAGGAATTAATCCTTCGATTGTAATATTCCGCAGTCGATTTGCGGAAGTTTTCGCATACGATTGTGTATCGTTTCTTCTGACGATATTTATTGTAAGGTTGGTGGTAAGATATCGATTGAAATAAAGCGACAATGTTTTCGACGCGATTGGAATGAAAATTCTTTCGTAATATATTCAGCGGCAACGTTCAAGGAATAGTAAACCCAATTTATTAGCGGGATGATGGCGCCTAATGCGATCGCGAGTCCAGTCGGGGCATGTAATCGAGTAAAAAGCATCGGTGGGGTGCATTAATAAGCACTAATACGACGACATTCGATGGAAATCATTTTCCTAACTTCACTCGAATAAATTAATAGTCCCCACTGTCGCCTGCTCAGACGCGTTTGATTTCATTATTCGTTCGTTTACGGCCCGGAAATTTCATACGTGTAACGAAATTGTGCCGTTAATATCGGAATAATCGTATTCTTTGGTCGTAGTTGAGAGTTTATTAAAGTACACATTGTGCCTTACTTTTTTTTACTTAGCATCTTTTGCTTAGGTTTTAATGGAATTGCGCCAGGGAAAATTTAATTCGCTAATTTCAGGCCATTTTCATTCGCCAAATTGTACGATTAAAGTTGCATCTTCTTTTCTATCCTGTTTTTTATGCTTTAAAACGATACGTTAGAAGAAACAAATTTGCGACGACGAAAAAATATAAATAAATTTGGAGCCATTTAGAAAGTTCGTCTGGGAAATATGGGTTTCGAAAGTGTATTAAAGTTTCGTTCGTTATACTTGTAAAATTTATTAAAATTATACAAAACTTTTGTCCGATCCGAAATTTTGTCCTCGCCATGGCATGAGATACTTAGAGTCACTTACGATTTAAAACTGACCTAAAAAGTGTTGAATTTACATGAAACATGTTCTCACGGATTTATTCGTTTGACTGGACTCGTATTTCATAATTAATTCAAATTTAATAATTCACTCCAAGCGTTGAATAAAACCTAGTCATTTTGAAAATTATTAATGGACAAATATTTGTTTGAAAATCTCGTCATCATGTTAAAATAACAATTCACTCATGCACGGTGATCGAATTTCGTAAATGCAAATGAAATTATTATTTCGCTTACTGAAATGCGATTACAAGTGAATCCGTTTTTTTCTGTGCATTTTGTCAATCGAGACGTAGTGACCCATCAAAACTGTATTCCGTTACATTATTCGTCATTGCAATGACGATGAAAAATTGTCAATTAAGGTTATGTATGTATATTTTATTTAGACGCTCGAAACTGTATAAGCTTCCAGACCCAGTTTATACTACTTCGATTGAACTGGAATAAAAGTGCGCGATTTAAATTTCGATATGAATATTACAACGTATCGTTATCGCGAAATTAGAACGACATTCTTTCTATTATAACCTGCTATTAATATTCCATTTTATCTATACATATAAATCAAACATACAAAAGTTGCCACAACTTTCTTCAGCACGAGAAATCACATTGTTCTCTCCCTGTTTTATTAACTCGATATTACCGTTTTCCTCATTCGTTTTAAAGCCAGAATTTGCTTGTTCAAACATATGAGAAAAACGTAATTCACGCTCTAGCCAGACGAGTTGAAATGCATTAACCTACGCGAAACTACGCAATATCGAGAAGCCATGTATCAAATTACGAATCGCGTCAGCCATAAACTTCTCTCGCGCCATTTCTCAGACCCGCAAAAAAAACTTATGAAAAGTAATTACACTTCGATAATCACGGCGATTTGCCCGAACACCGTGACCCAACAACAATCCCAGACCACTTGCATCATTGCGGTACCGTTTTTTATGGCCCTGCAGATACTAATGAGCTTTATCGATCTGCAGATTCAACGCAAATATTCGTTGCAATAAGGCTTTTTACCGCGCCGTCGCGGCTTCCCCAACTGGTTAACAACCTGTGACTGATATTAATGTCACACTTTACCGCCGAGTTCAAACTTATCACACAAAACAAGCACAGTACAGCCATTTACTCAAATCCCGTTTGCTCAGCAAAATGTAATTTGATTTCGACAGACAAAAGCGTTTGAGCGCACTTATTCATGTTAATTAAAATTTTCCCCGCCATTATTGCGCATTGTTGGACCAAGTGGTGCAATGCCGCTTTTTTCGTCGAAACCTTTTCGTTCGCGCCCTCTGACAGTGATATTTTTCGCAAAACTGGATACGCCAGGCAGCGCGTGATGTGGCGCTTTATCGTATCAGCGGCCTGAGATAACTATTTTAAAGTAACACACGAGCTTTGTTTTGCGATTTCACGTTCCTCAAACAATGTCTTTTTGTTTAATGAGACCGTGTGTTTCTCGCTCTTCAGTCAGCCAAGGGATGCACTAAAATGAAGGGCAGTAAAGAAACTTTCGGAATTGGGTCACATTTCTATTGTGGCGGGCTGGGTTCAAAGAAAGCGTCGGCGTGAGTGCGCGCGGCCGCAATGAGTGTGTTGCATCCGCGAAAAAGTTCATAACGAAAGGTAGCCCGACGAAAAAGGGAGTCACGGGGTTACGATGCTCGGAATCGATGAATCCGCGTATGTAAAGCGCGAACTTATCAAAGTGGCAAAAGGATAAGTGTTTAGCAAACATAATTGTCTACCTCTTTTATGTATTTTTTATGTATTTTGATACCCTGACATAATCGAAAATTTGATAAACGTTTGTGGAACGTTTTAATGAAAGTTGTATTGAGGTTTGAATCGACAAACGTTTAGCTGTGGTATCTGATCGTTTGTCATAATTTTTTATAATTGGTATTAAGGTATGAATATGTAGGAAAATTTCTAAACGTTTCATAAACGTTTTATAAAATATGTCCAGACGGTTATGTTATATTTAATCAATTCTATACACTATTTCGGAAACGTTTATAAAACGTTTAGGTAAAATTTACCTAATCTTTCGAAAAACTTCTAGAAAACCTCGCGCAGTCGAATAATTGTCGGACAAAGACGATTATGTACTTTTCCAAACGTTACCGAACCTGTATAAATCGTCCATAGAAACGTTCTCTAATCGTTTATTAAACTTTGTGTTTCATTTGCATACAGAACACATTGGCATAACGCTGAATTCCCAACCTAAGAATCGTTCAATTTGCACTAGTGAAGATTCGGTAAACTGATTAGCACGACAAGACAAACAACGGTGTTAAATTCGAACCAGCTTATCGAGTGCCGCGCCATTAAATGGTCGCGACTAGTGTGGGTATAGTCTGAGACGTCATTACCTGAGCTGATAACTTGTGAAGTTTTCGTGTTACTCGCGTTATAAATTACACGGTTGAATTATGTTGTTAAAAGTTTCTCGTCTAATTACACCATTGTAGCCGATTTACCTGTACAAATAAACTCGGTAATAAGTACCCACGCGTCTTCGATCGGCAAGAATTTTTGTGTCATTTTAGTGACATCTTTACCGATTGCAATTGGCGATTCTACGAACGCGTTTAGGTCAGTCGAAGCGTAACTTGTCATTGATTTCAAGTGTGTCAAAGATAAATTTACACGAGACAATATATATTGCAAAGCACATTATCAGGAAATTTCGCGTTTTCGAAGCCGCTCGATAGGACCGAGTGAAAATTCCGCAGACGTTTTGCCGGAATCGAAATTTCGCAAATTCATTGTCCCGAAGCACGCCGGTTTTATTTGCCCCTGGTAACGACTTCCGACCAACGTCTTATTTCAATTTCATGACTGAAGGAAATGTAAATTTCAGTTGCCAATTACTCGCGAAACGTTCCGTTCTGTAATTTGTCGGAACCCACACGTACATACACATGTAGACTGCGCATGTGTGGTAAGCGTTCCTCGAAGTTTCTATGAATTTCGATTGCTCCTTTAGCAAGCTCAAATTCCCAGCCGTGATCAAAGAACGGCTTGGCTCCTCGGCTCGCACGGCAATTTACAGCTGGAATTATCCGCAAATTCCTCGAACAACAGATTTGCCGTCAAATTTTCGAAATCGCGCTGCCGACAAAGCAAGCAGCCATTTTTTCGAATTTTCAAATGGCGTGAAATTCTTCGCGATGGGAAAGAAATTAGAAAAGAAGCGGTGTCTCGCAGTTTGATAAATCGCCGTCTCATCAGCATCATAATATAAATCAATTTGGACGTGTTGGGCAATACAAATTGCATTATTTGTAGTTCCGCGGAGCAGTTGTCGGTGATTCTGTGGCGGTGATGTATCGACGGGCGCGTATCTCAATCCGGAAATGGAAATATAAGTGGAAATATTGCGGCCTGCTGGAGATTATATATGCCCGTATTGTACCGCGGGTATAATGAAAGAAAAAGTATTGAGCTCGTAAGTTATTGAATGTTCGCTTCGAATTATGACAACCGATCACCCGTTTCTCCGCGAGCGTGACACATTTCCTCGAATTAGATACGTTTGTTTGCAATTTAAAATGCTTTTAATCACGAACTTTTCGATATTCCATGCACGCAAGAACGACCGTTCTAATGTTAAAAAGCCGGAAGGATTGCTTTAAATTTGCGATCCAGTCAATCAAGGTCCATTTGTTCGATCTCCGAAAAATCCGCAAACAATTGTTCCCGAAATCCCATACATCCAGTGAAATGCTCATTCGAGTGTTTGTTTTTTCAACACCGCGATGTCATTTTCATTTTCATATCGCCGCTTTCATGAACTTCCCGAGTAAAGCTCGCGGATTTTATTATCATATGTTAATTGCGAACATTCGCATCGCGATTCCACTGCGGAATTATTATGCGACGTTTCATCCGGAGATAATGTCGAGTGATTTGGCGGAGTGAGGAACCGTGCGCGAATAAAAGCGCGGCTTGAAATATGAAATGTATTCGTCCTTTGGCGTTTGGGTATTTATACATGATAAAATATATCAGCATCCTGAGACCACGGGATTCCGTTGCGGCGAGCGTTATAAACTCTGAAATTTCCGGCGAAAAAGAGATGGGAAAGACAGCGGCTGAATGGACGAAAAAAAAAGAAGTAGATCGAACATAGATTTATTGAGCAGCGAGTTTCTCATTAAAAATAGCGCGCAACGGGAATTTTCGATTTCGCGTCTGCACTGTCAGTTCATTTTACACACTTTTATTCACGCGCGATAAAAATTACACGCGCGCGATTTAAATATTGCGTTCGGACGTCACCGAAACGTACGGGTTTATATAAATAGCTGCGAAAAATCATTTTTTCGCATATCGTGATTCAATATTCGATTACCGAGTTTGCAGCGTGTTGGATAATTTACGAGTCAATTAAAATATTTGTTAACGAAGTTAACAAATTCTTCGACCGACTGTCTCGGTTGTTCATTAATTACGCTGGTCCCGGTGATATTCAATCAAATTTTTACGATGTACTAACGCTCTATAATCATTGGACAAATTCGACATTTATTTTTCCGAGCAGAAACTCCACTGTAAACATAGCCCACTGATAATCAGAGAACTCATTTAAAATGAAGCTGATTTATTTTAAATAGAAATTTAAGACATTAAATATTCTAAAACATTACACTGAGAAAACTAAGTGGTAAGAAATCACCATTTAAGTGGTAAAATCTTACCACTTGAAGTGGTAAAACCTTAGATGATATATTTATTAACCTTGTGTTAGCTGGTTCTTATAAAAATGGGATATTGTTATTAATGAGTATTTAATTAAACAAATTAATTGTGTAGTAAATTTGAACTATCTAAAACTATAATTTAGCGCTATTAAAAGTTTGCGGTTATGGCTAATGATTTATCAAATTACATTTCCTAATATGATATTTATGATTCCAATCAAGTTATCAGATACTTAATACCATTCCAAATATATTACTAGAATGTTTTAATAAAAATTGTTAATTAATACTGTAAATGAAATATATTTTGAGTTACCACTTCAAATAGTAAAGCTTTACCACTTGAAATGGTGAATGTTCAAAACGAGAAGCAAGTTTAGAGTTAGAGTTTACAATTAGAGTTTTCACAAAATTTGTGAAAACTCTAGAAGTCGGAATGAAGAAGCCTCTTTGAAAATAGGACTCGTTTTGGGGGCTCAAAGGTGTCATACCCCATTAATTAGACTTACTTTCAAATAATTAAACGTGCTTATGGACGTCTCGTCTTCTCCGTATGCCGTGACATACCCGAGGTCGCGGAGACTGTACCAAAGCAAAGGACAATCATCTTGCCCCGTGTTTCGTAATATTTTAGGGTTGCATATTTCAAGAGCTTGTTCGTAGTTTAATCCTGTAAGCATGGCCATCATATTTGGAAAAGTGTTCTCGCCAATCTTATTGTATCCTTCTAGTGTGATGAAATCCTTGTCTTTAATATATGCGGCGGTTTTTGGAAGACTTCTCAGATAGTTCAGTCGAGAGACACTATCGATAACTAGCAATAAAACACTAAGTTTTCGCCGGCTATTCGTCGTGGTATTTGATTTGTTTACTTGTTCCTGCACCTTCAGTGGATTCAGAATTGGATGTACATTTGTGTATGACTCTTGTGTATGAAAGAAAGATTTGCAGGATACAAATACTACTTCCAGTTCATTTGGCAAAACTACCCGATTAGTAAAGGAATTGCAATCTCCAACACTGAAAAATAAAACAGATTTTATCAAATAAAAATAATGACCTTTTTTAAGGGTACGAAAGGCTCAGTTTCAAAACCTTCTAAATCAAAAAGTTAAAAAGTTAAAAATCAATTCGTTAATGTATTTTTATTAAATTAAAAAAATTGATAATTTTTCCAACTCGTCACCGCGGAGTCTAGAAACCGAGACTCCGTGGTGGCAGTCTGCGGCCTTATTCACTCGACCGTTGGAACTGACATATCAGCTAAGAGTCGTACATTTACACTGAGAAAACTAGATGGTGATTTCCACTATTTAAATAGCGACCAGCACAATTTAAATGGCGCTAGTCGCCATC
>JABFPB010001964.1:0-22313 GCA_022817645.1 Ceratoteleas bidentatus
ATTAGATTTCATGTTAAATAGGGTATCAATTTTGTATATGAGATTTCATATTAGATTTCATATTAAAATTTTTCAGTTGGGTAGTAGATGAAATTCAATCAAAACACCATTGATCTCAATCCCTTATTTAAACCTCGATTAATTTTCGTAAATACAACTCTACATCGACAAATATCGAACACTCGAAACTACTCTCGAACTTTGACAAACTGCCCGAAACTTAACCTCCAAAATGTAACAATGTCTGGACCCAAACCTTCGGACGTTGTCACTGCTAAAATTTCAATTCTCACTCGATCCATGTGATAAACTACCACTGATTACCCTCACGCTTTACCACTCTCACACCAAACCCTCCAAATCTCAGCTGTCTCCATTGTTTACGATTCGCTGGCTTTGTTTACCGGTATTTATATCCTGTCAAACTCTCGTTCCACTCGGTCGCAACTTCTCCGACACTACTAGTGCCACATTAACTACAATGCATACATGCAAGCAAACAATACTCCCAAGTACAAGACAAGCAATGCTTTTCCTCATGTCGTTTTATTAGACGACTAATTATAACTGACTGAAAACGTATGAAACATAGCACAATGTCAGAGAGACTCCCGAATATTCTTCCCAAGCTGAACGAACTTTGATGAAAACTTCGACAATGTTGTATCGAATCACGTGGAATCGCGGAACTTCCAAATTTTATTCGTAAAAGTACTCGGGTCGACGGAACAGATGAGGTTATGCCATTCATTGTGATATAACAGTGTGCAAAATGGGTAGGTTTATGTGGAGTATCATGAAATTGCCTTACAAGATATGGTGAGTATTTTTCAGGCCTCAAAATATATCAAGAATATACTTTTATTTCATGTTTTGATGTCATGAAATATTGAAATATGTTATTTGTTTCAGGCTCTACATCAAAGTCAAAGTACATCGACTTTACGTGAAATTTCTGTCCCTGTTTTATAACAACAATTTCAATTGGAACAATGCTTGTGATGCTCTTATGGAACCATTGTTTTGGTTTATTGAAAACTTTACTGGATGTCTTGGACCAGTAAGTTGATAATTGTATTATTTGGTTAAAATTATATATAAACAATCTCAAGAGAAAAATGATGAGAAACAATTTCCAAACATCTGACTTTCAAAGAATAATTTTTGGGAAAATAATTCTCAAAGTTACACTTTTTAATATGAAATACATTTACATAAACCAACTTCAATCACTGTTTAAAATAATTTATTTTATCCTAAAAAAGATGGCTCTGTAAGAATCAACAGCTCGGAATTTTATACAGGACTAATCGCCATTGAATGATAATGATGATTTTTGCATTTTTTGCAGATGTTTGTAGTCATGGTGAGCATTTTGACTGCATTTATGGTGTACATAGCCTACTACGTCGGACTTACGTTCTGGTGGGAGAAAAGTCCTGTGATTACTGTGATATTACTTATCATTGGCAACTGGCTTCTAGTCAATGTGTGCTTTCATTACTACATGGGTGTAAAGCTTGGCGGAGGGTATCCCCCTGTGGGTGTCGCAATACCAGAAGCTGTGAAAAACTGCAAGAAATGTCTCAAACCAAAGCCACCAAGAACACACCACTGTTCTATTTGTAACAAATGTGTTCTGAAGATGGATCATCACTGTCGTATCCTTTTTGTTATTTTAATTTCAACGATTATTCGTTGTATATAATTGCAATATTTGTATAACATAGGATCTAATTATGCAAGATTGAAGTAGAATTCTGTAACAGTATTAATTTTCAATAGTAAACTATTAAAAAATACAATGCAATATAATACTTTATTGCAAACTATTAAATGAATTTGTGATTCATAAGAAGCATAAAAATGTTATATAACAATTTTGTTTCAAAAAACAAAATTTAATATCTCATTCCAATAAAATAAATAGATTTTGATTATCTTTTTAAAAAAATCTGATTTGTTCATAACTCTGATATAAATATACTTAATTCCTTAGCTATTAAATCAGCTTGGTTAAACAACTGCGTAGGTCATTACAACCACAGACACTTTTTCCAATACATGTTCTTCACCGTAATGGGAATGGCATTTATCATGATATTCGGTGCTGAAATCGCCTACGAAGAGTTATGGCTTGGACATGATCCGGAACTGGACGGCCATCCAGTTCGAATTAACAATTCCCAAATAATACCAGTGGTAAATCCGTAAATCTCATGGACTGCATTTACTTCCCCACTTAATTCTCTCTAAATCGTCATCTTCGTTTTCTTCACAGACTGAATCCCTAGCTCATTTGAGTGAAGCCGAATTGCAGGAGATGACCAAGTTGGCTGCTGAAAGAAGTACGAAGGAGTTCAGGCGAAAGCTCATTATTTTTGCCGCGCTCATTTGCATCGCAACGTTCCTCGCTCTAGGTGCTCTCACCTGGTGGCACGCGGGGCTCATCTCTAGGGGGGAAACGAGTATCGAGGCTCATATCAATAGTACAGAAACAGAAAAGTACAAGGCGCAAGGCAAACTGTACAGAAATCCGTACGACTTTGGTCGCAGGGAGAATTGGAGAATATTTTTGGGTCTTGGCAGAGAGTGAGTTAGGAAATTAACATAGGAAATTGTAACAGGGTGGCGATTTACCGGGAAAAGCGGTAAAAGGGAATTTTCAATTTCTGGAAAAGTTGGGGAGTTTTTCTTTTTCTTTTTTTTTCACTTTAATTAGTCGTATTGATTTGCACTAATTTTAAAAATAAGGGAAAAAGGGGGAAATCGAGAACCAAAGCTTGAACCCATAAGATAAATATAGTTTTCATTTTCAAAGAATATTTTTTATGAAATATTTTTTGTAAGAAGCTGCAAGATGGTTAATTTTTTTTTTCAAAGACGGTCAGTTTTTGAATCACCACCCTGTGAAATATATTTCATTTGATTTGAGAAATGAAATGGGAGTGGAGAGTTGATATTAGTAAAGGACATTCTCTTTTCAGGACGAGATGGTGGCATATTGTATTTCCTTCCACTCACAAGCCATTTGGAGATGGTCTCAGTTGGAGGATGGCGCATAGTATTAAAATTTCCTGATAACACCGATTATGTTCGTGTGCTGTGTTTGATCAACTGCATGACTTTTCAGATGAAACTTGTCTAATTGTAAGATTATTTACAACGTAAATAATATTTATTTACTCGAATCTATTTGAAGAATTGTAAGATATAATATAAAGTGTGTTTACAAATGATAAAGATGAATAATGTCGTGAGTTGTGTTGGTATCATGCAAACAAAATTAAGGAGGGAAATACATGTAGAGAATCAAACAAAATTTTTTTTCAGAATTTGGAGGCAAACAAATCAAAAACATCTTTGGCTTTCTGCTCATTGTTTTGAACATACAAGAACACATTTTTTATTCATATTTTTATTTATAAAAGTTAACTTAAAAATAAAATATTAATATTATTCATAATGTTCAAGTTCTGTCTAAAATAAAATTTAGTTTTCTTTACATTTGTAAATCCAATAAGAATAAAAATGCATTAAGCTATCTTAAATGCCTATTTCAAAAATAACATTTCAAGAAAAACGCGTTTCAAATTTTAAGTTAAGTAAAAGAGTAATTTTTGAAAACTTAAATAGTTTATATGGTGAATCTTGCATGTATAAGCTGTTGATTTATGCAAATAATTTTTTCAAACAATTTTTCTTCATGTATCTCCCCCCTTAAGCAACCATGAGTGGTGAATGAAATTCAATAATGTAAAATAAGAGATTGCTTGTAGGGACAAATTGGCACTGCCAATTACAAACTGACAGACTTTGATTAGAGCTATGCAAAATTATATTAACTATCCTGAATGACAACTCCACAAAATATATTTTTATCAGAAATTCAATGAAGTACAAAAATTGTTGACAAAAGCATGCTTGCGAAGTATCGGTTTATCGTCTGTTGAACTGTTTCAAACGATCTATTGTCCTGTCACGTCCCAGGACCTCCATCATTTCGGAAACGCCGGGTCCTTCCTATTTAAAAATAAAAAACCAATTAATTAATTGCTTCAAAACCACGTTCATTTGAACAACTGATGTGAACAGACCTTTAAACCACTCAAAAGCCTGCGTAGACTTTTCATCAGTTCTGGGTACGAAACTCCATTATTCTTTGCAAATTCACGCAAGAAAGTGTTCAGAGATTGCTTGTCGAAACTGTCCAAATCACTGTTTGATAAGTGGTTTTGCAGCATTTCAATCAGCTCTAAAATTAACAAAAGATCCATTATTTCAGTTTGTTTTGTTAAATATTAGTAAGGTGTTTTTGTTTGATTTGTTTACCTCTGTGTTTGATTTCATCATCTTGAGTATTTGGAGTGATCCATAAGAATGCAAGCTGGGTCGACACCAAATCTGATAACTTAAAAATCCTTTTTTTCGACCACATTAAAATCGACAGGATGTAATTGTCGTCTAAATTCAGCGTACCATCATCGACCCTGCAACATTGTCAACGAAAAATTAAACGGATAAGCACCAAGAATAAATGACTCAACAATCATTATCTCCAGACTATTCATCCAGAATATATAAATTACCTCTGAGGGAATTTCTTTTTGACCATTTCTTTGACTGTCTCGATAAATAACTTATGGTTCTTCTCGTTCTCCAATAAATTAATTATTTCTAATTGATTATATTCTAAAAGTTTTTCCTTCCTCAGTTCAGCACGATTTGTGTTGATTCTCGTTAGATCGAACTGCAATATGAATCATTACATTCAGTTAAGTAATAATAATAGTATTTTTTATTATTTCAATTTCGAATGAACATTTATATTGTAATGTTTTAATTTAAACCTTATGTATTCTTCATTTTTACATTTAATTTTTACAATTTAGAAATTAGTTCTTCGTATTTAATCATTGTGATGAATTTGCTTTTCTAATCAAATTTTTTATTTTTCCAAAAGTTTTTAGTACAGATTTATTAATGACAATTTGCCGTAGGATAAATTCAAGAAATTCTTCTTCAAATGGATAAAGTGGATTCAAAAAAGTAAATCCCAAGGGATCTGTGCAATTAACAGTATGAATCATAAGTTTCACCTGACTTATTAAATCTTTATAGCTATAACAGCACATAACGCTGTGATCTCTATCAAATCCACCTCCAGTATATGTAATATAGTTTAGCAAAGCCAAAGGAAATATTCCGTTTTTCCTAAAGTAATCCACCGAAATATCATTTTGCCTCTTCGACAGTTTAGTATTATCCTCATTTTGTACCAGAGGCAAATGAGCAAACTGAGGAGGGGTCCAGCCCAAAGCTCTGAAATGAGCAAAATTAATTAATCCATTGCTCACTTAATCGCAGTAATAATATAAAATTTATAAAATAAATGTACTATATAAATATTCTGTAAAATACTATAAAACCGTTATCTTACTTGTACAGCATTAAATGTTTCGGTGTGGAAACCAGCCACTCAGACCCTCTCAAAACGTGGGATATTTGCATAAAATGGTCATCCACAACGTTAGCAAAGTGATAAGTTGGATATCCATCTTCTTTTACAATTACGGGGTCACCTTCTGCTTTAGTAACATCAATGGACAATTTACCATACACTAAGTCATGGAAGGGTTCAGTGGAATCCAACTATTTTAATTAAGTCAAGGAGAACTTAGAATTGTTTATCGCTTTTGATTTAGTTCGTTAGCAAAGGAAGTAGAGTGAAGCTACCTTGAATCGGATGCAAGACTTCATTCCTTTCTGTCTTTTCCTTTCAATGTCTTGGGGTGTTAAGTATCTGCACCTGTTGTTGTATTTCAAGGAAGATCCAGTTTCATCTTTCCTTTTATTACAAAAACAGTGGTACGCATAACCATTGTCTAGTAAAATCTGTAATTGTTCTCTGGAAGCAGAAAATGGTGAATAAAATGCAGTTTACTTAAGAATGATTATTTCAGTTAGCTTAATTAAGTTTTCAGGAATAAAAAGTGTATGTTTGTTATGTAAGAAATTTACTATTTATAAGACAGTAAAATTATTTTTCTTTCTGTTTAGGATATGTCAATTATTCTTGCAGAAATGTAGGAGATAATTACATTTAGGATTATCTTGTACATTGATATCTGACATGAAAAATAGAAATGTTGAATAAAAATATGAACTTCATTAAAATATTGCTCTTTAACAAACCTGTTTTGATATGGAAAAAATTGGTGTTTTATATTTAATTAAAATTTGCGTGAATACTGAAATTCATTTTTAACAAAAAACATTTCAAATGGTTGAAAAAAGAATTTGGTTTGATTTGAAAATAAGTACTTATACAAATCCAATCGTTGTGATTGACTATAAGGTCCCAAAGGACCACCACGAATGGGGTCTTCATCTGGAATAATTCCAACCCAAATTAGATCATCTCGAATCGACTCAAATGCTCCTGGAACATATCTGTCTCTATCTGTGTCTTCGTTTCTCAGAACAAAGGTTCCTCCATGCTTTCGAGCAAAAAGATAGTTATACAAAGCTGTGCGTAATCCTCCAATGTGCATCATCCCTGGAAATAAACAATGTTTGTTAAGAATATCAATGACAATGGAAAATGTACAAATGAAATGTAATTGAATAGTAGGAAGAGGAAGTTACATGATGCTTGAAATAACTTTATAATTTAAGCAAAAATTTGTTTAAATAAGGACTTTTCCAAATTTACTTCAAATTGCTAAATACAAATTTGAATTTACTTCAAGATTTTAGGAATAATTAAACAGTTTTTTGGATTAGATAAAACTGAAAAAGTATGCTTCTAAATTACCTGTGGGACTTGGGGCAAAACGCACCCTGACATTTTGTTTTTTGCAAAATCTCCTCTGTGTAAACTGGAGTCCAACAACCCTCAAAAATCTGCGTTGCATTTTCACTTCCAAACCTCTTAACCGGAGTTAACCTAACCTATAAACGTCCTGTCAAAAATTACCTCAAAAAACATCAAAACGCTAAAATCCCTCAAAAATGCTAATCATAAAACCAAAATTACAACTAAACCCACTTATGTCACTCCAAATTTCTAATTGACAAAAACATATTTACACAGTCACGTGAATCACATATTTTCCCATCATCTAACCTCCCTACTTATGTTCAAAGCATATATAAATCTCCAAAAAGACAAACTATGTAAATATACTCATTTCCCCATCAATAATTAAAAATCGCCAATTTTTCTCAAATTGCGCAAAAATCGCACCTCTTTCACCATCCAAACGATGACATTTCACAGCAGCACTCTGGAAAATCTGGAAGGGATTGTCTTCATTTATGCTAATCGACGTGCGACCGCAATTGGCCTTCATTTATCTCCGTCGCGGACACTTACGCCTTTTCGCCGTATTGTGTAACCGCGCGACTTCGACATATCTCGCGTTTATCAAGGCAAAAATCGGATTTTTCCGCAGCGCAATCACGCATTCGACAGTCGCCCGAGCTTTTTCTCGCGGCGCCACGGTTGGCACGGGACTCGGTAAAATCGCGCCCGAACCCCGACGAGTGCTTTTTCTCACGAATTTGAAGCGATCCGGAAAAAGCGCACGCGCGCATCTTTTGATCAGCGTTTGGTTAGGATGGTGTCCGTTGCCGCGCAGCGCTAACCTCGCAGTACTGTATGTATATTCCGCCCGTTAAAATCTAAAAATATGCAAAAGTATGAGAAACTGGAAAAAATAGGAGAAGGTGAGTGGGATTGTTTTGAACGTTTGGGTGCGATGACATCGGTGTGTCAGAAAATGACGCGGAATGGGGGGCATTGTTGTGTTTGTGTTGTTTGTTTTTGAGTTTGACAGGACGACTGTCTGTCACTTGATTGTTGACGGTTTTCGGGGGGAACTCATTTGGGTCGGATTTTGGGGGATTTTGGGGTGAGGTTTTTGGTGGGGATGTTTATGGGTTGTTTGTTTATCTTACAGGTACTTATGGCACTGTTTTCAAAGCCAAAAACCGCGAGACACACGAGATTGTTGCTCTGAAGAGAGTTCGTTTGGATGAGGATGAAGAAGTGAGTATTTTTGTGGAAAATAAATAATGAATAATTTGGTATGGGTGTGTGAATGGAATGAAATGTGGGGATTGTGGACAAATCAGTCAGGTTTTTGAAACATTTTGGTGAAATGAATGCAATGTGTTGATTTTTATTCATTTTTAAGATCCAAAAGATGTTTGTGTATATTTTATGTTATTTGACAAAATGGAATCAGTTAAGTATCTTTTTGGGAAAAATCCAATTTAAATTGATCATTCAATATTTAAATAAAAATGACAATGTTCATTTAACATTGTTTATTCGTCTTTGTTTTATTTATCTAATTTATTTAGAGAAAATGAGATGGGAATGTAAAATTCTTAAAACTAAAATTTTCCTTGCTTTTTTTGTTAAACCAAACTTTAAATAAACTTTATCTATAATTTGTATATAAAAGTGTTCAGTCTAATAGAATAGAACCAGTTTTATTGATTTATTTGACGCAAGTAAAGTCTGACGTATTTGGTGTGATTCCATCTTAAAATCAATACATTTTTTAATCAATAAAACCTTTCATCTTCCACGGTAGTTTTCCAAACATCAACTCCCTTACAAGGTTCACTTAGTACATTCAAATTAAATGATCACATTTTGATCAAAGACACAATGTCTTAAATAAAATAAAATACTGATTTATAAAACGTTTATTTCAGGGTGTTCCTTCTTCTGCTCTCAGAGAAATTTGTTTACTTAAGGAATTAAAGCATAAGAATATTGTCCGGCTGTATGATGTATTACACAGCGACAAGAAACTTACTCTAGTCTTTGAACATTGTGACCAAGATCTCAAAAAGTACTTTGATAGTCTTAATGGAGAAATTGACTTGGATATAGTGAAATCATTTTTGTAAGTTTTACTATTTTATACCATTAACTAAAATTCATAAACAAAAAATATAATTCAATAAGATTTTACACATTCTTGTTTTTCAGGTACCAATTATTACGTGGATTGGCTTTTTGTCACAGTAGGAATGTACTGCATAGGGACCTCAAACCTCAAAATTTACTCATCAATAAGGTATAAATATTTTGCATTATTTATTAAAAAATAATTCAAGTAATTCTAATGATGAATGCTTATAATAACGATCTTTGAATGCTTATAATATTGATTTTTATTACAGAATGGTGAGTTGAAATTAGCAGATTTTGGTTTGGCAAGAGCGTTTGGAATCCCTGTAAAATGTTATTCAGCAGAAGTTGTTACACTGTGGTACCGTCCTCCTGACGTGTTATTTGGAGCCAAATTGTACACAACCTCAATCGATATGTGGAGTGCAGGCTGTATATTTGCAGGTTCAATTCAGTTTTTCTTCATTTTTCAAAAGACATTACGTACCCAATATGAAAATTACCAGTATCATCTAAAATTTTCTTATTTGAAAAGTACACATTGCAATGTACCTATTATTTTAGTTTATTTGTCATTTTTTTATTTATTTGATTGACATATATAGATGGGAAGAGAATATAATTATAATATAATATTTATCTTTTCGTTAAAGAATTAGCAAATGCAGGTAGACCACTATTTCCTGGTTCAGACGTGGACGATCAGTTAAAAAGAATATTTAAAATGTTGGGTACCCCGACTGAGGAAACGTGGCCCGACCTTACCACTTTGCCAGACTATAAACTCTTCCCCCAATACCACCCGACCCAGGGTTTATCACAGGTGACACCCAAACTCACGTCCAAAGGAAAGGATTTACTTCAGGTACTCAAAAAATGCGTTTAACTTTAAAATAATTTATTAAATATTTTCCGTTCGACAATCGAAATCCATTTGTGGTATAAAAATCATTCTTATCACGAAACATCTTTTCATATTTATACAAAAAAGAAAAAAGATGCAATTAATACTCCATTAAACTTGCATTCGGTCGCCTAGATATATATGGATGAGGGACAAATTGTATAGATGCCTATTTTCGTAATAATTGCAAGTACATATATTCGCTGTATATAGCGAAGTACCTCTAATTGTCATAGAATTTATCGTTCATCCATATATAAAAAAATATATATAAGCTGAGAGAAATAGATTTTTCAACTTACAAACCAAGTATTGATTTCACAATCTAGTAAGCAGAAACTAAAATTAAACATGAAATGCACTGTGATTGGACGTTCAAAATAGTGAAGCACGTGATTGGTAGTTTAGTTTATGAACAAACTTGGTTCGTAAATTGAACGATCCAGCACAGCTAAGTAAGTTCATTTTTCGGATTATGTCTGAGGGGCAAATTTCAACAAGTCAAATTACACAAAACCGCCAATTTCATGTGAAATACGAACGTCAGATTCAGATCAGATCCAAATCAGATCAATCCCGCTAATCCTCGTGACCATTTGATGATCACACCGTAACACAGCTCATTCAAAGTTGATTGTTCCTCTCAATGTGACTAGAACTTGACTCTTTCATACAATTCAACGTCGTTGGCATTCTTCCCTCGCCCATATAAATATATACACAAATATTCTATATAGTTAATAAGAAAAACAATCATTCACGAGTACGAGTTATAAATGCAAAATCACAATTTAAACAAATGAAAAAATCGTGATCTTTGAAATCTCGTTGCAGAGACTGCTAGTATGTAATCCAGCTCTTCGATTATCAGCGGAGGAAGCCATGGCGCATCCTTACTTCCATGACCTGAACCCAGCTATTAAAAATGACCGATGCCAGTAACGCAACCTTTTCGAAACCCGCCACAATTGCATCCAGACAAAAGATCGACGTTTTTCGACCCATCTCTCCCTCGATGTACAATTCGATGGATTTCTACAGTGTTCCGGTTCACGTTTTTGATTGCATTTATAACTCTCGACATCGAACAACAAATTGAGAAAACGAATTATGTAATAAAAACTAAAGAACAAACGTCAGTGTTTTTCATTCGTCGCAACTGCGCGCGTACGTGGAACTTTTCATACATAACGTGTTACAACATTGCACTGTAATGCCAGTTACAAATCGCAATAAGAGTCCGTTCGCCATGGGTTTATCTCATTTCGCGACGTCTACATGGCGTCGAAGGGGAATCGGTGGACTTCTTGGAGCCTTTCGATTTTGTCCTCCCGGCGCTCTTTCCAGTATAATCCCAGAATGATAAACATTATCAGGATGCAGGTGGCGGTCAGGGCAATGGCGCTCAGTAGGATTAATTTGCTTGGGGTGACGAACAGCTGGGCCTTCCACCTGCTTGGGTCGTCGAGAGGATTCGGGATGATCACCATCTGCGAATTTGGGATGATCATCTGGGTGTATTCCCGGCACTTGCCTCCAACCTAAAATCAGGGTTTTGTTAGTTTCCAATGCCCATTTGTGCATTTTAAAACAATTCGTTTTTTGATAAATTTGGTTAAGAGCGGAAATTGATATATATTTTATGTATATTTTCTTTTGGGAACATCGAAATGTTATTATCTGATGTACATTTTGATCAATTTTTACAAAACATACCCAGTGAAGTGTCATTTTTGAGGGAAAACCAGTTAAGTTCCTAATTAAAATGCATAGGAAAACTTAAATTTAATTATGGCAACTTAAACATTATATTTTACCTTTATTTTGCATTAGAAATGGTATCCAATAGACATAAAGAAGATTGATGTAAAAATGCAAAAGTTTACTTTTGAAACTTTAAACGCAAATATCTCAAAATCACAAAAAAAGTGAATTAACTGGTTTTTCCTCAAAACCACAGATGTGATTTATACTTTTACATACAAGTAGACATTCAATATTTTCAAATGTTGAATGAAATTCAACATGTCTACTTTTTCAAATGTTGAATGACATTCTACATTTTCAAATATTAAATGACATTCAACAATTGTAAAATGTCACAAAAGGGAAACCTTGATAAACCTCTGACAGAGGTTACAAAAGTGGCATGCAACTTTTGAATCAAATTTGTTCTAAGGCATGGTTGATTTAACTAATCAAATGACATTCATGCCCATTTGTTATGAAGTAAATGAGTAATTTTGCTTTGACAGGAGGCTCATGATTTTGTGGACTTCTGGGCCCTTGTTTAAGGTACATACTTTCAAAAACCAACATTTCTAAAATCACATAAATGCAAAACATAAAATGTAAGTTTTGTTTATTATAAGAAATTAGTGGTATAAAAAACCACCCAAACAAAATAAAAAACGTGGCAAGTCCATTTTTCCCCAATTTTTGAAATTTAAAAAATAACAATTTTGAATATGAATTCCCACAAGTTTTCCAAACCAGAAAAATATAAATTTTTTCAAATTGACACTGTTTTTTTAAACTGACAGTAACAGTGTCAAATTGACACTGTTAGTCAAGAATCAATCCTTTCTTTCTCCTTTCTACTTCATGAAATGATTTCCTGTATTACAGTATACAAACAAACCACAAAGGCTTGTATCCTTATCTATCCATATTAAAAAGCATAACAAACATGTATTGAGTAATTGACGTTGGGATAAATCTAGTCATGTGCCATTTTTATACAAAAAAATAACAAACAACCCTTGTAGAAATAAATACTTTGAAAAACTCCGACAATCACTGAAAAAGTCTGACAGTTCCAATTATAACAGGTTTTCAGAAATTTTCCAAGTTTTTCAGACTTAAATTACAGAGTCCATAATTCGCTAAAAAATCTCTGAAATACTCTGAAAATCTTGGAAACTCTGTGAAAAGCTCTGAAAATCTCGGATAAAGTATAATACCTTTATTAAAAAAATGTCATAGATGGAACTCGAACCCACAACCTGTGAAGCAGAAGTCTGGAAGTATAGCCACTTGGCCAATGTTGTTATACATTTAAGAACGATCCAAAAGCTTTACTTCAAGTTTAAATTTTGTATAATAGTATCAGAGATTTTCAGAGCTTTTTTAGATATAAATAATTAATTGGAACTGTCAGACTTTTTCACAGATTTTCAGGGTAATGGTTAGAGTGTTTCAGAATTTTTCAGATTAATTCAGAATTTTTCAGAATAATTTTCAGAGTATTCATTTGTACAAAGAATGTACCTTTCATCTTGCTAAAAGTGTTCGAGAATACCTCAACAATCTGCATGCAACGAGTATTTACCTTTTCGTACAACTCCATCATCTTCTTAATTTGCTTCTCGAAAGTGGCTTTGGTGTGCTGCACTGCCTTAAGTACTTTCGCGATAACTCTGTATAACTCATCTTCAGTCATTGCTGCTGAAATTTAAAACTGTCAACTTCGAATGCAGCAGTACGACAACACGCGAGTCGCCGACATTCAAAACTAAACGTTACAATACAAACACCACTCTATACTGCGTTTGTTGAAGCTCCAATAAACCGTTCAGTCGGTACAGTAGAACCCTTCGTAAACATAAACCGGAAAGACATAAACCATCATACATCGAACTGTCAAAACAATTCAAATCTGCTACTTTACTACACCTCAAATTTCACCCTCTATTCTTCACCTTCTTTCTGTTTCTGGGTTCCAATCACGAAATTAAAACCATCCATTACCATCAGTCGGTAAAACAGTACAAATTTGTTGCATCAATCGGTAAAGCAGAACTCCCTTCCAAACCACCCCACCCTCTCTAACGGCGAAATAACACGAAAATAAACAATCGCCTTACCGTTCGTCGGTAAAACAGGGCGCTCCGAAATTTGACAGATCATTTCGGTCTCGCGCCGCTAGCGCCTATGTTTGGAAATTCGCCGTTCAATGCGACGTATCGTGGGGTATTCCGATTCCGGGCAAATGTCGCGAGGTTTAAATGCTGAGCGGACGACTCGCTAACTGACTTCGCGCGGTTCGCCTCGAGCGGTCAATTTGTCGAATCGACGCGAGAACCAGGTACGAGTCGTTTGGCGCGGCGATCGACCTCCGCTGAGTTTATTCGACGTCTTGTCTCGGTTTTCGCAGGATCCTGAGCGATGTCATGGTTAGGCAACATCGCGAGCAGTGTGATCCGGAACATCGTGTTCACGGACCACCCGCCGACGACGGTCCTCGAGGTGAAACTTGATCAATACATCAACCGGAGGATATACTGCCGCGAGGACAGTCTGGTTCTGTACAGTCCTGGCACTAAACCTAAAGATAAATATGAGATTTTGCTCTACAAACCATTCACTGAAAGCATTGATAATGCATATAGGTAAGTGTGATGATAATACTATCTTGTGAGATTGCCAGTTTCTATCTCATTTCATTGCTTGATTGAAATGAGATTTGATGTTTCAATTATTGAGATAATTGGTTGTGTAAAATATGAATATTAGTTACATTTAATATTGCTATTTGTATTAGTTTATTTGTAAGAGTATGCATTTGTAAATAATTGAAGCAAAGTTAATAAAGGGAAGCCTGCAATTTTGTTTTTACAATTTATCGAAATGTAATTCTAGAAAAATATGTTTTGTTAGTTTATCAAGGAGGTGATTTATATTCAATGCATTTCTAAAACTGGGAAATTGTTGTGTGAGAAAAAGTGTGTCCAAAGTGCACTTATGTAAGATTAAGCTTGGCTTGTTAGGATTGCTTCCGCGAATGTAAGATTGATTCTGGCTATATAGAATGCTTGAGTGATATGGATATAATTTGTGTGAAATTGAATCATTGGTTGTTAGTACTGTTATTTATAGTATCAAAGAAGAAAAGTTCTGTTAATTATAAACCAAAACATGTTGGTATGATTGGTTAATTGCACCTTGTGTTACAGGAGAATACAATTTGTATGTATTTCTTGTTTCAGTTTATTTCGCTCAGAAAGTTTGGAGGAGGCAGAAACTAGGTTCCTGATATACAAAGATACCATTCCTACCCTGGTTCAACTTAGTAGAGAGGTATAATTAAAATTTTGCAATGGAAAAATAATTGACAATTTTATTATTGCTGCATGTATTTGATTATTAAAGGGATGTTAAAAATTCTTTGTACAAAGTAATAATATTACATTCATTGTTGCGAATTTGTATATATATTTTATGAGGACCAATACACTGGAAATCATTTAGTTTCATTAAAATGATACCAATAAGAAGTGATTTTCTACAATTTTAACAATTTCAAGTTTGAGAAAGTGAAAACTCATTAATATTTGTATAATTGGAAATGCTAAAGAAGGTGTTTTAATCTAGATTTGAACTATTGCCTTAATCAACATTAATTAATTAAAAAAGTTTGTTGGACTACTTATTTGTACTTACAAAAATTGTAAGTACAAATGTGTATACGAATAATAATTTTTTGAATTTAAAACCTGCAAGGTTTTCTTAGTTTAAACTGTATTATTCTAAATATACCATTGAACTTTGAAACAGTTTGTTTTTATTGATTCATGACTAGTATTAGAAAAAATATGTACAACGTCAATAAAAGTCTGTCATATGATATTTTGTATAAAAGTATAATATTGTTTGAACATCGTGCAGATATGCTATACAGTTTCTGATAAAAAATACACTTTTTACAGGATATTTAGAACTTTAAATACGTCGAAAATTTTTTGAAAATACATTAAAAAAGTCATTTCCAGTGGATCCTCCTGTGAACAACTGGGCATTAACTAGTGAAACTTATTATTCTCTATACAAATTTGAAAAAAAGAATAGTTTCAAGAACTTTGCTTGACTCTTTCAAATTTCTTTATTCAGTTTCATTCAACAGCAATTTCAAAATGTATAATAACTTAAAAGTAGTTGTTACACAATCTAATATAGGGTACCAAGTGCAAATATTTAATATTTACATTAAAAATTGAAAAACAAACTTTAAAGATTAGCATTTAATGTATTCAAACCTGGTTTTGTTTCTCCTTTGTCGAGAAAAACAATTCTGAACGTAAGTTAATGAGAAAACGAGAAAACGCGTTAAAAAACCTTCGTACCCTCTTAACTAATGTCACAGATTGAAAAAACTGTGGCAAGAAATTACTACCATGGAAAAGTGCTCGCCATTTATTACCACGCGTAGTATTTATTTCCTACCAACCGTGGTAGATTTTTCACCTCACACATTGGGCTCCTTGTTTGTGGTAGCATTTTTTCACATAGTGATAGTAATTTCCTACCTCAGTGGTAGTATTTTCCTACCATGACAGTGGTATCTTTTTGCTACCACATGTGGGAGATATTTCCTACCATGATTTTTTTAGTGCAGGATTTACTCATACTTTCATTCATGGTATTTATCTCTCAAAATTTTATTAAGTCTAATCAAGAAATAGGAAAGCATCGTTAATTCGTTTATTTGACTAACAATTCAGGGTGGCCAGAGTCTGGAAAAGTCTGGAAAACCTGGAAAAGTCAGAGATTTTTGTTGTCAGGGAAAAGTCATGGAAATGTCAGGGAATTTCGTCAGTTGTCAGGGAACTTTTTTTTCAGTATTGGAATTTAAATGTTTAAAATAATAGATTTTTTAAGTTTTTTTCATACTTTAGCAAATTTAGCATACTTTTTACACGAAAAAATAGTATACTCTAAAGAAGCTGTAAATATACCAGCTATATACTAAAATAACATTACAAATCCCCACCATTATATTAAAGGTGGAATGTAGCTGTAAAATCGGTGTATTCTGAGGGTAAATTGGGTAGAATTACGGTGTTTATTACAGGAATATTCAGTGTACGTTTGGAGTAAATCAAATGTGCAATCTTGGTAAAGATTAAGTGTAAATTTATCACATTAAGTGTGTACACCTTGCTAATTTTGTCCCCATTACATTGAAAAAAATACCCACTTTACACCTCATTTACACTGATAAAAAAACACTTCATTTACCCCAGAAAATTATGGTGTAAAGTCAAACGCTAGGGTAATTTAATAATCATTACGTTGTTTCAAAATACTGATTCCCTCGATTTTTAAACCTTCTTTAGTTGTAATAAAATGTCAGGGAAAGTTAGAAAATAGTCTGTGGAAAACCTGGAAAAGTCAGGGAATTTTATTACAGAAAAATTCTGGCCACCCTGCAATTCTAACCAACCAGTAGGATTCAGTCATTACAGTCCTATCACTCTTAATAGAAAACACCACTCCTAACTCCAATTAGACTATAACTGCTCATTTCTCAACCCAACAAATGGTCATTCGTCCCTATAAAGTCTGCTCAAATCTTCAGAATCTACCCTTCCGCACATTTCTAACCCCGGCCCCCTCGTCCACACCAGAATCTTAACTCCCCTCCCTTTGCAGCTCTACAGCCCAAGCCGCATCCAGCGTCTCTGCGGCATCCTCACGGAGCACCCGACCTGGACGCTCGCGCACATCGCCGCCTACCTCTGCCTCTACGACCTCTTCAAATACGACATCGTGAACCGGCACCTGAACAGCAGCGACCTCGAGACCGGCATCTCGCCCCTGCAGGTCGCCATCCAGACCAACAACCTCAAGATGGTCCAGATGCTGATCGCCGCCAAGAGCTCGCTCGAGCACATCGACCACCAGGGCAACACCGTGTTCCACTACGCCGCCAGCTCCGCCAAGGACATCATCGTGACCCTCGGCTCCGACCTGCCGAACCGGCTCAACAGCCAGAACGCCGCCGGCGAGACGCCCCTCCACGTGGCCTGCCGCAACAACAAGCCCGAGTGCGTCAAGGCGCTGCTCCTCATCGGCGCCGACGTCAACATCTCCTCCGAGGAGCCGTGCGCCGCCTCGCCCCCCGGCTACGTCGGCGACTACATGCACAACAAGCCCAACGCCTTCCACCTCGACGACATCAAGAACGGGGGCACGCCGCTCCACTGGGCCTCCAGCCGCGAGGTCGTCAACGTCCTCATCGAGAAGAAGTGCAACATCGACGCGCTCAACTTCGACGGCCGCACGGCGCTGCACATCATGGTGGCGCGGAAACGGCTGGACTGCGTGGTGGCGCTACTGAGCCATATGGCCAATGTGAATGTGGCCGATAGGGAGGGCAATACACCGCTCCACCTGGCGATCGCGAAGGCCTCGTTGCCGATCGCGCAGATGCTGATCGGCTTCGGGGCGGACATCAACGCGAGGAACTGGAAGGGCGAGAGTCCGAGGCACCTGGTGAAGCTGGACGCGGAGGGCGAGCGGCTGCTGTACATGCTGCACGTGGTGGGGGCGCTGCGGTGCACGGAGGAGGCGCAGGAGTGCCACGTGGGCTGCAAGGCTTCGGAGTCGTACAACGGGACGGCGCCACCGGAGCCGCCGACGGCGGTCCCGAGGACGGTGCTGGACCAGATGCTGTACGTCGCGGGGATGGAGAAGATGGCGAACGCGGGCAAGCCGAAGAAGAAGGGGGGTAGGGTGCTGTGCCTGGACGGAGGGGGGATCAGGGGACTGGTGCTGATCCAGACGCTGATCGAGCTTGAGACGGTGCTGAGGAGACCGATCTTGCACTGCTTTGATTGGATCGCGGGGACGTCGACGGGGGGCATTTTGGCGCTGGGGCTGGCGGCGGGGAAGAGTATCAAGGAGCTGCAGGCGCTGTACTTTAGGATTAAGGTAGTTGAGGGGTGGAGGAGTGGATATTTGGGGCATTAAGGGGGGTAGTGGAATGTAGAGGGTGGGCAGAAAGAGAAAAATGGGATATGCTTGTTGGAAATAAAATCTTTGAAAACCGCCCAGAATTGGAACAGTGAGAGTTTTTCAGAGAAAAAAACTGAGAAAAATGTGGGAAACACTCTGACAGATCCAATTTTGAGAGATGTTCAAAGATTTGCAAAGATTTTTAGAGGTATTCAGAGATTTTCAGATGTTTTCAGAGCATTTTTCAGAGATTTTATTTCTGCTATAGTACACGGAACGAAAATTGAAAGGATTAATACTTAACAACTCACGGATAAATTGTTTTATTTTACCTCATAGGATAAAAGTATAAATTTCACTGGACTTAAGGCGAAATTGAAGGTTTAAAGCTTTAAGCGTGGCTCCATGAATAAAAACTCGACACATGTAGGTTAAACAGTCAACGAAAAGGAATAACCTTTGATTGCGCACTCAAGAACTTAAATTCGAGCTTCGCTGTTGGTTGTTCGTTCTTCGAGACTCAAGGAGTAACTCCTTGACGTTGGAACTTTTAAACCATGATTAGGTTTAAATGTTCCAATTTCAAAGGATTAAAGAATAAATTAAAAGATTTATTCTTCTAAATTTTTATATAATTATTCCGTAACTTGTTCTCAAGCAATTAATCTTCCAATTTTCGTTCCGTGTAGTGAGCATTAGAAAAGTCGGAGAACTTAGTATATAACTAAGGATAACAGTTTGGTAATGTGAATTTCTGTAGTTTTGGGTAAAATTGTTAGATTTCGTTATTAGAATGTCAAAAATATTCTTATCCTCATTTTTTGTGCATCTATACTGAAAAATTTGTCTTCGTTCAATCAGTATTAATCTATTATAAAAGAGAGCATAAACTCACATCAATCGGTCGCAATCATCTTAGAATTTGGACCAATGATCTGATTATATTTAATTGGAGATGCTTACAACTCTTACAAATTTTACACTTAGAACCAATTTTTATCTTATTCTGTTTATTGTTCATATTAATGAATTATGTTTGAGGCTGCAAATCATTTATATCTAATTTCAAACCTTTATTTATTTTATGCTTCACAAGACCGAGGTTTAATTGTAAGATCAAGAAATTAGGGGAAAATGAAAAAATATCTGTAAAGTCTGGAGAAGTCAGAGAAATGGGTTCTCCGACAGCTTTAATTAACTTGTATATCATTAAATAATATAATTTTAAATGCTTTCGTTAGGACAAACTTTTCTTGAATTGAATATAATTTTAATATTCATTAGTATAAACAAATGATAACTACAAATTTGTTAAAATGTATTTTTTCTATATAAATTTGACAATGGAACCTTCCATTTAAACTTAAAATGTTGCCATATTTTGCAACATTTTTTTAGTATTTATTATTCATTATTTGAAAAAATCGAAAACTACACGGTAAAAATAATTGAAATTTTAGCTAATAAAAACAATCAACGTCTAATTTTGCGTACACTGTTTTAAACGTTAATTCTTATTTTATATTTTGTTTGAACGCCTTTAAGGAAGAGACGTTCGTGGGTGGTAGACCATATAGCAGTGAGCCACTGGAAAAGGTGCTACAGGAGTGTCTGGGCTCGAACACAACGATGGCAGACATCAAGGTGCCGAAACTCATGATCACAGGGGTGCTGGCTGATAGGAAGCCGGTGGACCTGCACTTATTCAGAAATTACAAGTTAGTGTTTGAAATAATTTAGTTCGGATCTGGGGATATTGGAGGGCAATCTTTGTGATTTGGTGACAAGTTGGTGTTTGGGATAGGTAGAAATATTTTCCTCAATAATTCATGATCAAGTTTAGGAAAATGATCATGAATTATTGAGGAAATATTTGTGGTAGTTATATTAAACTGTAAAACTAATGTTTTGTTTATTCAGATTATGTCACGAGTGTTCAGATATACATTGGTTACTCTGTGTAAATTATGTAGTTCTACAGTATATCTAGAGTTAAATTTCTTACTGAAATAGCTGTTAGTGTTTTATGTAAAGGTTTTTGTTTTTGTTCAATAGAATAAAGACAACAAAAAATTTTGATTGATAGAAACTAGATTTAATTTTTGACCACAATTGTATTCAGTTCTTCACAATTATTCACCTTTTTCCAATTTTTAATTACTCTGAGACTACTTTCAAACTCGAATATAAATTTTTTTATACAAATGTTTAATTAATAACAGTCCAAACTCATATAAAGTTACAAGTTCACATTGCTCATAATTTTTAAATATTATTATAAACTCATTACTTCCACTCCAGACTAGTTTCAAACAATTCATACCTTCCTCGGTAAACATTCCGCAACTTGCATTAATAATTATCACGTTAGTCATACAAATTGCAAAAACAGTTTACAGCACGTCTCCAAAGTGACGTTCTGTTACATATTTACACTCGTGACAAACTATTATATCAACTTTGTCATTGAATGAATTTCTTTGTGTTGTTCAGTCTAGGATATGACATTTTTACTAATCTCTAAGAAGTACTTATGATCAACTCTTATTGTCTGAAACCATTTCTACACCTTGCTATTGTTTCGATGTGATGATTCTATTAACGTTTTATTCAGACGCATAATCCTATCTGAACTCTTTGAATAGACATGCTAATTGAAAATGAATTGTTAACAAATGTACTTCGACTAAATTAAGAACAGTCCATTTATCTTCATCAGAATGTATCTGATCAAAGTTAAATTCTTGATCTATTAACAAATCTATTAACAAATCATTACCACATAATCGAATTTGAATTTTATTGAAACACCTGTACATCAAATTATTTAACACAAATACTTCTACACGATTTATTCTAGTTTTATTTTTTTTTTTTATTTTTATTCTAATTCCACGTCTTCTCTGTTTTTCTTAGAAATGAAATGTCATAATTTAAATCGATGTTTTTAAATTAATGATTTAAACTACAATTTAAATTAAAAAAAGCGATTTAAAGTAAGATAAATTTCGCTTTGCAATATATTATATCATGCTATGCAACTATTTTTAAACATTTTATTCAGTACAATACGTAATTGAATATTTATGAAAACAAGTTCATAAGTATTCAAAAATTATCCGAATAAAGTTAATAACCACAATTATAACATAAGATAATTAGAAAGCATACAGCAGCTATACATTATTTTTGTGATTATTTTATTCCTTTCAAATGTGTTTCTCAATAATAATTTATGATTTAATCGAGATAATTAAGTTTTCCACTTTAGAACAATTTTTAGTTTATAGAATAGATTTATCAGTTTAAGTTTCTTTCTTTAAATTAGTTTAAATCTATATTGATATTAAATTTAGTTTAAATCAATATATTCAACGCACATTATTATTAATTGATTTCAATCAACAGATCTCATATATACTGCTTTTTAATGATAAGCAACACAAATTAAATCATTTGTATTGGGTTCTATTTGTGTTTGTTTACAGAGATTGTTCCACAAGTTTCAAATTTACTAATCGGAATTAATAAAATCTGTATTCCGTTATCATTTACTAGGTTTTATTCCAATTAACCGTTTAATGTTACATAGATAAAATAATAATATTTCTGATTTTTAAGTGAAATGCGCAATTCATGAAAAGCTCAAATTATTTTTAATATATGGGCAATTCTCTGGAACTTTTAACTTCTAATAATCAAACATTGAAATATTAATATGAATAGCACATCTATATTTTG
>JABFPB010001965.1:0-22311 GCA_022817645.1 Ceratoteleas bidentatus
TGTCACAGAATGAATTTCATGCTCTTACAATAGGAATCTCTGACAGTAGGAAAATCTTGCTGTCACAAACAAAAAATGTCTAAGAGTGTAATGAGACTGACTAAGCTTACTAATAAAATAGTTATAATCACCGGATAAACCAAGACTTTACATAGTAATGAGAAAACAATTTTTTTGCAGTAATAAGCAGAATTATTTATTTTCCAGCGTGTCTTCTGTAGGAATAACATTTTGAAGCATAATTGATGCGTTTCTGAATAAAATATGTATATTTACAGAAATGAAGTTGCTTCACTTTTTAGAGCAAACATGTTATCTTGTCCCATGTTATTTATTTTGCCTGATATAATCATTCGTATCCATAAACAGATTTAAATATTTTACATTTATTCAAGTTATAACTTCCATTCAAACTCGAAAATAATTGGTTGACTTAAACTAACCACACACACAAACAACCCAATCAGATAATATGTTCTTTCCCTTTTTCGAATACATTTCTGCGAGGCTGACCAAACATTTCAATAATCCTCCTCTTTTCAAGACATTTTCAATTAGTAAACACACGAGGTCTCTGAAACTTTTCCCATCTCACGTCCCTCCGTACACCTCTCTAGATCGACTATTGTTTAATCTAAAAAAACCGTGATTCCCGAAGTCACGTTCATCCAAAATATCTGCCGACCGATTCGCATCACAATGAAAATAACTTCGGCTCGCCAGGCACCATTCGGCAGCACTAAACTAGCTCGACTCCCCATAGAAACGCACCGCGAAACCCTCGCAATTTCATCGATAATTGGCCGGGCGAAGTTCCGCGCGAAAGACCGCTCGCTCGGGCCAATCACGACGCGCGTCGCTCGCGATTGACGTGTTTTCTCGTGCCGCTCGCGAGAAAACACGCGACGACGGCACAAAGCACTCGAGTCGTTATCTCTCGCCCGTCTGTGTCTTGCGCTTTCGTACACAACAAACACGCATAAGTTGGCGCGCAACGTTCGCTCATAAACATGCCTGTAAGTGCAGACAGTCCGCTTGTTTCCGTATCCATACCGACTTCCCCGAAAACACCATCGTTATTAGTATGTTAATTGGTATCCTGCGCAGGTACGTCGCGTTTCATGTAGTGTTCGCGCGCGGAGTGTGTTTATATGTTAAGATGTTTAATCGCTTCTATAATTAAACTGCCCCTCAAAGGGTTAATTGTCCCACGAGCCCATGAATACGCTAACGACTAACGGGCTGGCGTCGCAAATTCGAAAGTACCGGGAATAACAATCGCGCGGCGGACGAAAGATGCGGACTTTGTGCCGCCATTATGGCCGTTTATATGCAAGCAGCGATATTTATTCCGACAGGATTACGACGGCACCACTTTCGCTTCCTTTTTTCGAGTCGCCGATGCTTTCGATTTTCTTTGACGGTCGGTCAAAGGGACGCCTGATTGCGCGGCTTCGGCCTGCGCGCAAAATTGCCGGGACATAAGACACGGGATGTCCGTTTTATGTCGCGTATGATAATTTATGTAGGAGGTTTTGAGAAGGGTCGCAGAAAATGTGGCAAAGTTCTTGAAGGGCCTTGTTAATTGGTTATTATCTGTTGCAGGAAGGTCTTCTTCGAGTTATTTGACATTAAACAATTTTCATTTGTAACATTTCACAGTTTTGTACTGAGTGTGGATGAAAACGTTTTAACGAATTAAAACGCGAATATAATTAAAACCAACTGTACTCACGGTACTTGTTGGTTTACTGTTTAAAAAAAATATATACAGAACAATAGAATTCATCTAATTAAATTTACTATATAACCTAAGTCGCCTTAGGTTATATAGTAACTAGAAAAATATTCCATATTATGAAAATTTTACCATATTATGAATGTTATATTTTGTGTTTTCGTGTTATGACCTCTCTGTTTATACTATATTTATTATGATCCGAAGTCAACATTATCAACTTATTTATCTGTCTTTTATACACCTTACACAAAAGTACGTTTATTCAAAATTGATTAATCAGAATGGTTATAGTGTTTGTATAATTATGTGTAATTCGAAGTTCTGGCAAATACGCGCATAGGCAATATCTTCGCCACTCGAGCATGTTACATTTAATGACATTCATTAATGGACGTTTACACTAGTCGCAATAAAGGTGTGCACATACGCGTACCTCGCCAATTTCTCATTTGCTTTGGCAAGAGTCTGTTAATTTAGCTTCAAGAGTCGTGAAGAAATGAGCGCACTAATGAAATTCGCATAAGCATTTGTGTACGTGTAATTCTCTTTTGAATTAAATTACGACGTCCGCATAAAAGTGCTCGCTTAATAGAGTCCGGTTAAAAGACAGGGCCGAACGTTTGATTAAAAATTGCGCAGACGTGTGTTAACCTTCTCTTTTGTACCTCAAAAGATTCAATAGTCGCGAGTTTGCCTGATTTCAAACCAAGACTGTCCAAACTCCCTCTCATTTCCTCCGATTTATACGAATTTTCGCAGCAACGCTACAACGAGAAAAGCAGAAGATTGAGTGATTATTGTTGTTAATTAAAAGCGAGCGCGTTTCGTGCGAAACAAACGAACATTGTACACCCAAAATGGATAAATGCGAATCGTCAATGCGCCACGGTTATTGTTGCAATAATACGAAATGTATTTAGAATTTTGAATGCCACGTTAAAGACGTAGTTGTAACTGTGCGCCCCAGCTTGCGTCTCTCCGAAGAATTACTTAGAAACAAATAATTGGCTCCACACGCAATTTAACTTTACCGACTTTCAGAACCTTCAGCCCGTGAACCCGGCCACACGTAAACTGCTCTTCCCAGTTTAGTCTGAATTCTTTGATGTAATCTGAGTTAATAAATCATCACACTGTGTTTTTGAGTGTAATAATTATTTACACACACGGGATACACGCCATTGTGGGAAAATCACGCGAAGTTACATGCGTGACATTTATTTTCAATATAAATACAATTGGTTGGGTTACTTTACATTCACTTTTGTTCAATTCAAAGGACAGGTAATGGTCGTCATATAAACGAAAGGATATCAGATGCGATTCAAAAGAAGTAAATGTAATTTGATGAAAGAAAATGAATTCCATGCAATGGTATGCAATAAAGTTTATTACTTTGATGTAATGGTCAATGTTCGAATGAATTCTATATTTAAATTTATCCAGGGATGCAGATATAATGATATGTATATATTCCTAACAGCTCTTGTTACGATAATGTATATTTATAAAAGATTATTATGACATGTGTAACAAAAGATGAAGAATTTCAACTGAATGCAGAATCTAGTGATAATAGTTTGCATTGGCATATCCAGGTTGAAAAAATCCTTTAACAATTATAATAATTTAGAATCAGTCTGATTACAGTCTACCAACTGTCTTTCATTTAACAACAGTTTGAGAAAAGTCTGCACATAATATATTAAATGCCAAAATCAATTTAACGTCAACCTCACAAAATTCTTCAAATTAGCAATAATCTAGTCACAGTCTGCCAACTGACTAAATTAGCCAGTCTGGGCACAATTTGGTCGCAACCAATCAACTCTCTTCAATTAAGCAGTAATCTGATAACTGTCTAGCCACATTATGTCAACTGTCTCCAAGCAACAGTCTTGAAACGGTTTACTTATAGTTTATCCACTGTCTTCCATCCACTGTCTTCCAAGGTATACTCATACTCGGTCCACTCTTCCATATATAGCAGCAATTTAACCAATTTGTCGACTGTCTTCAATCAAGTTAGTCTGTTAACTGACTTCAATAATAGCCTTGCAACAGTCTACTTATGTACGAAAAGTTGATGGTTCTCAATGCCTCCAACTAAACTTCCACTTTCCTCACTAGTGCAAACAAATCCTTCCCTCAGACGATCCAAGAAAACTCATACCATCAACCATCACCCAAAATATATTCCAAACGCCCCATTCCCCCCAATCCTCTGACAATCCACTTTCGCATATTTCCCTCGCCATTTCCCAGCCTCCCCAATTCCCCCAAAAAGATACTCGACTCCGCAACCCAACTCGCCGATTTGTCAGTCGAAACGCCGCGGTAATCTCGCGAATTCATTCCCCCGTCCGAAATCCTTCTTTTTTCCTTCCCCAGTTCACCTGGTCTATCGGTACAATTATTATCGCGATTATCGTCCGCGATCGCTGTGTCCTGGACATTTTACAAGCGCGCGAGTCGCAGTGACACGCGCCCACCGAGTGGGAGCGCACGCGCCGCCGCTTTCGTTATTCCTGCGTTCCAACGTCTCGGTGCGACGTGGTGGCGTTCGCTCGATGCCCTCATGATCATTCCGAGTCGGATTGCCGCCGCGCTCGGGTGTCTGTGCCGTCGCCTCGTCGTCGACAGTGTGTGCGCGCGTTCCCGCAAGAAAGCAGCCAGAGACAACTGTCGGTGGGCGAGCGGCGATTCGCGGTTTGCGCGCGATTTTCGCGCAAAAAAAATCAGAGGTACGAAGAAACAGGAAGTGCGGTTTTTTTGGTGAAGTGCGAGTGCAGCTGGGCCCGAGGATTTGGGGCTTCCGATGGATTGCTCCGGCTGCAGCAAAACTCGTTCCGATTCGGCGAAAATGATCCGGGTGCAGTAATTCTGGTAAATATGAGAGAGAGGGGGAGAGAGAGAGAGAGATCTGAGAAAGTGTTGAGGAGTCGAATCGATCGAGGCCGCTGTTTCGGGCGTTTAATTAATTGAATCGCGATACGCGACGTCAATCTGCCGCCCGGATCACCTGATCCACCGAAACGACAACGGGAAACGAGATTCCCGCGACAATTGGCGCGGATTGTTCGATTGCGGAATTGCCTGTTTTGCATTAGAAGCGGCAATTTTTTGATCCGCATTGAGAAAATCGAATTTCGTTATTTATTGCCGGGTATTTCGGCGGCGAGCATTTTCCGCGCGGCGCCGCGGTTATGTGGAACACGTTTTACGATTTGATTTGAAAATTGCAACGACGAAATTCGAGCGAAGATTTTTTTTTGCCTGCAAAAAGCGCCCGGCGCGCATTCAGATGAAGATGATTAAACTTTTTCATTACGCACGCTCAATATAATTGTCTCGCTTTTTTGCACTTTGTCGCGTTTAATATTTTAGCAACGGGCAAAGTGTTTCATGTATGACACATTTCATATGAGATGGACGGAAGTTTCAGTGCAAATTAGTGGGGATCGCGGGTTTTTAATTAAATAGTTTGGAAGTGCATTTGGCTCGCAGGATTATTGGATTTCGCGAAAAAAGGAAAGGAAGGAAAACCGGCGATTGTTTATTTGAGCAAGTTTGCATGAACATTTTGCATTATTTAACAAGTCGATTTTGTTGTCGAGTTGGCGGAATAATTGACGCAAACACGTTATTTACATTTAAGTTCGATGTAATTTTGAGTTTTGCAACGCTTATTAAAGACGTATTGAATTATTTTTATCTGACTTCATCTTTTCGCTCCATTTATTTCCGGGTCTTGCCAAAATTGTATAAAATCTTATTAAAATAAATGTAGGTAAAATATTGAATGAATGTCGTTCGACATTGATTATATTACATGGTTAAACAACGAAGACAAACTGTTTGGTGAATTATGAAACAAGATTATTATAATATTGTTTTAACGTATAATAATTTTACACATTTTCAGCAATATTGAAGCTAAGAATTGTTCTAAATGTCAACAAATTGTCCTACTTTATAGAACCCTTCAAATATCTCGACATCACATCGATTACGGCGTTATTTTATTGCTGTTTTGAAATACACTTTGCACAAATCAGTTCGCAAACATTTTTAACTGTTTGCGAACTGATTTGTGCAAAGTGTATTTCCAAAAAATTAAACTTTTTAAACCCCTAAACTGCCATAAACGATGTTTAATATCAAATTCACACAACGTTTCCGCCATCCTACACTCTCCTTCTGTTTTTCTTCGTTTTCTTATGAATCTAAATCTAAATCTAAATACTTTCTCCTCAAAAAGTTCTTGCAAACACGCTTAATATCGAAAGCAACTTCCCGTGTAGCAAAAATCAGTATTCATAGCAGTACAGAATTTATTCAGACTATTATGAGCCTGCCAAATGAATTTAAACATGTTCACGTGGAAAATATTACCACGACGAAAACTGCGGTATCCTTTTGTCAGAGTTTTGCTACAACATTTTTGTTCTTACGTCATCTTGACATTACTTTTTTTGACTCATTGACATCTAAAAAATGCAATAGCATACTTTTAACAGCTTAATAATCAACAATCGATCCATGAAACAGTATAGCAAATATTTGTTAACTGACTAGCAACAAAGTGACAGTTGTCTAGTTACTGTCTGGCAAAAGTCTAGTCACAGCGTATCAAGCATCTCATCACTATATTGATACTCCCGAGCAGTAGTAACGTATCTGCAGAGAGTCATCTCAAACTCGTGTATCTGCACAGTCGTTTAAAAGTCAAGTAAATACATTTTAAGATGTATCCTTCAACTGAAGTTTCTTCTGCCACAAAAATGTAAATAATAAGTCTGGATTGAACAGAGTATCTTTTTTAAAAGCTTTATACAGATACGAATTCCTTACAATCTAAGTTTTGGCATCATATACTAACAAATTACTGAAATTGTGAATATTTCAAAGGACTGGCAGGTTACGAGCAAAATGTAGTTACTTGACTATTAAACGACGTTGTGCGGATACAGTTAGAACAGCTCTCTGCAGATACGTTATTTCTGCTCGGGGGTAACTAATATATCAAGGATCGATCTACAGTCTGTTGTCAATCCGCTGTCTTGTTTCAGTTTCACAATACTAACTGTATTTTCTTACTTACTCTAGTACATATAAACAGTCTAGCCATAGTTTCAGCCTGCCAATAGTCTAGTCGTAAGCTGAAAGCAGTTTCGATTTGGTTTGGCGACACCTTAAACTCGGTCTGGCAACAATCTAACCACAGTTTAATTCAATCTTACAAGATTTAGCCACAGTCTGGAAACAATATAGTAACAATAGTAAAAATAGTTTTGGCAATAGTCTGGCAAAAGTCCATCTTCAGACAAAGGTTTAGCTATTGTTTGGCGGACAGCCTATCCATGGTTTGGCAACATTTTAGTCATTGTTTAGCAGCAGTTTAGCTAGTTTAGCAGTTTAGCATCGTTAAAGACATTCACATCCTGACAACAGTTCAGCCCTATTGTAGTAATCGTCCATAGCCAAATAATGGCAATAGTCTAGACAGAGGCTGGCAATCCTTTCATAATCTGATACAGTCTAAGCCACATCTTAGATTCTAGATCTACATCCTATATCTTCATCCTAAATCTATATCTTCTACATTTTCATTCCAGATCCTCAATGGATCCAGAGATCCATTGTAACTCTACCTCCCAGAACCTCATCCTAGATCTAGATCTTCTAATTTTTCATTCTAAATCCTCTAAATGGATCTAGAGATCTATTCTAGCTCAACATCCTAGATCTTCATCCTAGATTTGGATCTTCTAAATTTTCATTGCAAATCCTTAATGGATCTAGAGAACCATTCAGTCAATCCATTATGTTGTAACAATCTAGCCAGTCTAGCAACAAACTAATCACAACCTAGCAACCACTAGCATTAGTGTATCCCCAATTCTGAAACCTTTTAGTCTTCGTCTGGCAACAGACTTGCTACAATCCACTAATCTCTAAAAATACTCTAAAAGGCACCCAAAATCGATTCTCCAGTGCATCTCCGCCAACACAGCACATTTATTCCAGCCATTTCCGCGACAAAATGCCACAAACAACAGCCATCCTTCACCATCCGCTCTTGCTCCTGGAAAGTCCGTCGCCTGCCCCCGCCGCGACTCGGCGGCGAAAACGCGCGCGACAAGTGGCCATTGTTTAACGAAAGCGTCGGCCTGGCGTCCGCGTTTGTCTGGCGGCGGGAGCGCGTTCGGCGCTTTTGAATCGCGCTTGTCCGCGCCGAAACGCGTTTATTAACGCTCGCGGTCGCTCGCTCGCTTGGTCATAATTGGGAGCGCCTTAATTGCTGCGGCGCGAGCGATGACCGTTGTAATTGCCTCTCCTAATTGCGAGGGTGCGGGACGGGGCGGCGTCGGCGGCGCCGACGGAAAAAGGAGAAAGAGCTGATTCTGCACGGATACGGCGCAGACGTCCCGTTGCGAGCCTAATGGCCTTCGTCTTTCTGCAATTAACGTATTTCAATTTATCGTTAAAAGCGTTAATTGCTTCGGGTGCGCGCGCCACCGTCCCCTGACTGATGATCTCGGCTGTCACACGCTCGCACTTGCCTCGAATTATCTTCATTTCTGGCAATGATCACGGCAGATCGCACGGGATAATGAAAGAAAGCGCGCGAAACGCGCGTTCGAGACGATAGGGAAAGGGGAAGGCTCAGAGTAAGGTGTCGTGTTGGGGCAAATGGATGTCGGCTGGGTAGCTTTCGATTGAATGTGGAAATTGGTGTAAAGTGGGTGATGGTGAGTCGATGTGGGTTTTTAGGAAGGAAGAGGTGGTTCTGGCGAAGACTATTTTCTTTTTTTGGTGTACCGTTTTTGTTTAACAAAATTATCAAAGATGTTTCAATATCTTAGAAAGTGGAAACAAAGAGATCTCTTTTTCTAGTCAACTTTAAGTGAATAAGATTTACTCAAGTAGTCTACTCAAAGAAGATGTTTGAAGATACATTTTTATATATTCTTCACTCCAACAATTTAGGCAGAGAAGTTAGAGTTAGGAAAAAGTCAGTTTTCGCCACATTTGAACTATTCCCAAACGAAAAACTACAGATGAATCACCTTCCATTGAATAACCTCTTCTTATCTCCCAACCTGCGCGCGCACTCTAGAACCATTGTACTTAACCTAAACATTTTATCGGCGCAATTTCTATCCATACATATAACTGCGCCATTACTTTGCGGCGCGCATTTTTCCCCGGCAATTATTCGGCCGAATTTGGCAATTGAATGAGCCGAGGCGGCGGATAAGATTAGGCGCGCGGTATTTCGCCCGGGCGTTATTTATCGCGGCGCGTTAATTGGAATTTATTTGCCGATTTTCAACCGGAACTTGAAATTGGATTTTTTTAATCAGGCCGCCGCGGGGGCGACGCCGCCGCGCAGGTGTCGGGAATTTCATTATCGGGTCTTAGCCCAGCGGTTATTGTTAACGCAAAAAGCCGCGCCGATTCGTTATTGACCGGGCCAATTAGCGCTGATCAAAGAAAAAGTCGGCGCCCCGGCGCGCGGCCCAACAAATCGTCGCCGTTCGGCGAAGATTGAATCGTCCTGGGCGCGATCAAACGAATGCCTCGCACGTGTCCGCGCGATTCCGACGCAAATATAACTCCGGGATCATTAAGTTATATTTTTAATCGTCGGACTAACGAGCACAATGCCGCGCGCATTGCGCCGGCTTATTGGCTTGCGATATTCCGCCGGCAACCTTTCGGCGAAATCTGCCGCCACGGTTGCATGGCCGCTGCTAATTGAAGCGATGAACGGACGCGCCGTAATTAGCGAATTAATCCGCGATAAATGAGCGCGTCGCGTTGCTGGCATTTATCCTTCGTCTTTGCCATTCTCGATCAGTAATAACTTTAATTAACCCCGACTATTCAAAGATTTCCGCCGGGGCATAATGGCCGCACACAGCCGCGCAGACGTAAACGCACACAGCCGCGCGAGTGTGCGTAAGAGGTGGCTGCCTGACGCTCGGCGAAATTTATATAGATCGGGATAAAAATGCACGAAGCTGTGTTGGCGCGCGTGTGAATGAGATCGGCAACGCGTACACCAACAGTAACTAGACGGTTTTATGCACGCGGCGAAATCGTTATAATTATGCCAACGCGGGACATTTAAACTGGACTGAGAGGTGCGCAAGAGTTGCCGGGAATTCCATTTCAAGGCAAGGAGAGGAAAGGGGAGATGGGTGTTGGGTTTTTTTGTTTTGGGGAAAATGTATTGAAGATTTGCCATTTTTTAAAAATGCAGAGGAATTGGAGAATTGAGTAAATTAATTATAGTTGATAGATGAGGGATTGGTGATTTGTTTTGATAGAAAGCGACTGTTGAGTGTTTGTTTGGAAAGACGTCTAGAGTTTAAAAATGTGACAAGCAAGGTAGTAGGATAGCTTGTTACTTTTAGAATATGGGGAACTATAGTTTACAGAAAAACAGTGAATAGACAAAACAGTCCACTCAGCATGACAAGAATCCTTTCATAATGAAACGATTTTCCATTCAAGATATGGACAAAAGGAAAATCTAATTAAAATGAGTGCAGATCTATTTATAGTGAAAGGAACACTCTCGTAATGATGCAATGAATCAATGAGATAAATACAGAAGCGTTTTCTAAATCAAACAGTTTTTGTTTAATGGAGACAGGTTCTTTTTTATATTCACTCTAAATCATTTCATATATTTTCTATTCCGACTGAAAATGATGTTTAGAGAGGTATGACAACATGCCAAGAATAGTCTAACAGCAACTCTGATAATAGATTGGAAATAAACAATCAATAGCCTGGATGTAACGTAACATCAATGGGCAATATATTAGTCATTTATAATTGTATAACAGTTTAGCAATTACTTAACATTAGCTTAGAACAGAAGTACTTTGACGATAGTATGAAAATTGTCTGATAATTAGTTTTAGAACAATCTCATAATTGTCTGATAATCTGACTGTAGTCTGAAAACAGTTTGGGAAAGTCTAGTCATAGTGATCGAAGTCTACTTTGGCAGAAACCCGGTAACAGTATAGTTACGGATTTGCAACAATAGAAAATGGAGGTTGAATTGGATGGCATATCCTTTAACCTCTCACGTACAGCAGACTTTCATTTTGCCGATCGGAAAGCTCCGCTTCAGACACCAGATGGCACTTCGTCCAGAATTCGTAAAAGTCGCACTGGTGGTTGTTCCGGATTCTCTGCAGGTTTCCGTTTCAAGGTTGTTAAAAATCCCGACGCCTCTACGTCTTCAAGATTCAGTGCATGTGTATGCTGGGATACATTAGGTCCTCCAGATGGCAAAGTAACTACCGATCCTTCATCCACAGTTCCTGCACTGGCACTACATTGCCCTTTTTTCTTGCAGCACTACTTAATTTGGTCGTTTTTCTTCTTTTCCTTTTTGTAATACAACAAATCATCAAATCCCTTTTCCCCGGCTCTTAATTTACTCAGTCATTTCAAATAGGTTAAAAGTCATGATTTGGACAAAAGACAAATGGTAAAATGGAATGAAGATTTAATTCAAAAGAAATATTCCGGGAAATAGTTCAGTAATAATTTTACAATCCAGCCAGATTGTAAAGATGGTCTGTCAACAGTCACTTTACATAACGTGCAAAAGAAGTTTTTCTTAGTCTAGTCTGAATAATCACTTTTTTGTCTAGATATTATTCACTATGTCGTCAAAAATTTGCAGAAGTTACCATGACTACCAAAATAATTTAAGTAATTGAATCCTTACTTTCTGCAACAAAAACAAAACTTTACCCAAGTTCATATTAATTTCTACAATTTGTCCCAATAATCGACTTTTTACCTCCGTCGGTAAACCAGATTTCAACCCTTTAAATTAAAGAACCCAGAAACCTCCTCAAATGCAGCCATTTCCGGCAACGCATTTTCCATTTTAAACAATCGCCCACAATCCTCACAAACATCCATCGCACGCGTCCACGAAGCTCGCAAAAGCCCATCCGCTGGCAGGCGCTCACGCGACACGCACATCCAGACCATAATTCCTTGCGAAAATTGCAGACGGAAAACCAATTTCATTCTTCGTCGAAATAAATCGTGCGCGATTCTCGTTATGGGTATTTTCATACGTAGGCCATTGGACGCCAAATCGCCGGCGGCTCCTCCGCGAGACAGCGCATTGTGTCAACGTCGGACGCGTCGTTTAAGTTTAATCGCCGCGCGCATTTGCGAACAATCATTGGCAATAAAACTGATAGCGTCGGAAGGCGCGGATGAACTTGTTTGGACAGCCGCACGACACTTCAGGTGTGCGTCGAGAAATCGAATTCGCCGGGTGAGTGGATTGCGTATTAAACGGGCCGATCGATTGGAAAAGCAAAATGTTTGGCTTGAAGAGGTTGTCGCGCTGAATTATTTCGCGCTTTTTTTACCGTCTGCTTTCGGGTGTATGATGCCGGCGCGGCTCGTACATTTTGCAGCGTGTCTAATGGGAGCTCATGAATAACCGACCCGCGTCACTTTTGGCTGCACTTATAGCGAATGAAAAAATTGGCCGAGAGCCTTTATTAATTTCGCGTCGCAAACTTTTGGCCGGGGGCAGGGGCGAGTGCGGCCGACTGTTAATTTCGGACTCCATGCATGTTTAAAATAACATAATTACTCCGATTTCGACTGTCAGAAGGCAGCGAGTGTAGTTTAATATCTTCTAACGTAAGCTACTTAGAGTCTGATTAACGTTTAATGAGGTCAATTTGCATTGGAATATTCAGCGGGTGTTTCATTTAATATTGATTTTTTGATTAAGCTTGTTTATTGGCCAGTCGAGCTGTGCGGAAGACTCACGTTGCAAAAGTGGAGGAACGACGGTTGGGTAATAAAAAATAGGCGAGGGGCTACGAGGAAGAAGAATTTAATGGCCACCTCTCGGGATTATTATGTTTTTTGACATTATTTTACAGTTTTGCAGTGCATTGGTTCATGAATCTCTTAAATTTGTAGATACGTTTGTAGTAGAAGGGTTTGCTATTGCATTTCCAAGGGCTCTACCGCTTTGTTGGCGTCCTATCAACATCTTGAATTAATTTTGAATGTTGAACTTTGAGATTAAATGGATCTAAGTAATTGCTACCACCTAGTTTACAGTTTGAAGGTCAAGAGGTCAAGTTTTTACTGATGATATTATATGTCATAGAATTATTTCAAGCTTCCACATTTTCGAATTGTGGATGATTATATCTGAACAATTACATCTAATTTCAATTATAACCTCCTTTTCATTTAAGCAATCTTAGGACTGTTCAAATTAAATGAAACACCATTAGATATAGCATCAAATATCTAATTCTTCTCTCTTTTTTTTCTTTGGGGCAACCTTGAGATACAAATCAATTCTAAAGCATTGGATTTCAGAAATATAAATTGATTAATACATTCTATTTAGTTCTGGAACTGTAATAAGCTGATAACCTTTAGAACAGAATTCGATTGAAAAGAATAAACGGTAGACATTCTCTATTTTCTCACTTCCAGATAGTTAATTGAATTTTCCTTAATGCAATTTCTCTCAATTTTCCTTGATTACAAATTTTTCACAAGGATGTTTAGAGCACCTGACGCATATTACCTTACCGTTTCCTCAACTTTCAACTTTTTGACTAGGATGCCATACGGAGGATCCAACGACAATTCTCCCACCTATCTTACTGATCAAAACACCAAACATTTTCCTCCGCCTATATATTCTAAAACCACTCCGACACCTAGACCAGAATTGCCACCCCAGAGCTCGAAATTTGCCAGCCCAACAGCCGAATCCTCTCCACTCTGTCGAATCAACTGTAAATCGCTCCATTCTCTCCCGCTCATCCACCGAATGACCCATTGCGCTTCGACACAGAAAAAAGCAAATCGACACTATAACGTTGTTTTCGTGCGAAAAGCCACGCGGATTGATTTTCGCGGGCCGCGCGGGGTGGGGCGAAAAGCGCGCGTCCCGGTTTTCGTCGCCGAAGGGGTCCTGCCGATGCCATCACGACGCCGCGGAAGTCAATCTTCGTGGCCGGAAGTGGTTCTCCTGGTGTATTGCCGCGGGTGCGCGCGCCCCGCCCGACACAAAGACGGCCGACCCTTCCCCGCGCGCCTCTTCCCCCGACGAAATAGCGAAATTAAAGCCGTATATTAACCCCGCGGCCGGCGCCTCCTAAATTAAAAAACAACATTTCACGGCGTGCCTGGACAAAGATGACTACGGTTGCGCACGCGGGGGAGAGGGGGAAGACGCTCGGCCGGAGAAGGACGATGCGCGCGGACCGGAGGACGAGGGTTACCGGACCCGACCGCCATTCTATTGTCCGTAAATTGCGTTTTTAAATTCGTCGAGGGTTGAGGCACGTGGCGCGGCGCGCGCACCACCAGCCCGCGGCTTCACGGGCGTCGCGAATCTCGGATACGTGGCCGATTCGATGATACGCAGCGCTTCGATTTTACTCGTGCTCACGCCCGTGACCGAAATTCAGTTTGGGAATCTTTGTAACGAAAATTGAAAGGTTAATGGGCTGACGGTCGAAGTGGACATGGTTTCATGGGTATGTAATTTTTAGGAGGCTTTCGGGCTTTGAAATATTTTTATATCTTCTACCTTAGGATACTTAGGATAGAAGAAGCTATCCTAGGTTTCTTCCTATTAAAGTTTCTGTTTAATAGGAAGGGTTCTGAAGAGTTGCGTACACTAGTTGGATTTCACATCGGGATACTGAAATGTCTACTCAAGGGATATACAAGGGATATACAAGCAGAAGAGAAGGTTATATCTTTAGGAGATTTTAGGCATCAGAATTTTTGGGAGGGATGAGTGAATGGGATAATTTAAAACAGTGAATCATTTGAAGAATGCAAATTGAAAAACTGTATTCTTCAAACATTTTTAAGCGCTATAATTTCTATTCTATAAAAGCTAATATTTGATTTGTTTTAGGATTTTGAAAGTTAGATTTTTGGACTAGATAAGATTTGTGTAACGTTGGAGAATGTTGGATTTTGCCAGAATCCTCAGCCTAAAGAGCAAGTGACTACTGCAGTTTTCAATTTTTAATTTTTAAACCGCATGCATAAACAAATACTTTTAGTTTATCACCCACTACGTTCGTTTTTATTTCGTTTTTAGTTCGTTTATTTTTTTTTTGTTTGGATTGAATGCTGGATCACTGAAAATAGAAATATTTTAGAGAAATTCAGAAATTTTCTACATTGTTAAAAATCTACAAGCAAAAGAGAATTTTACTGCAAGTTATCATCAGCTAATTGAAGGCTTTACAATTTTGAGGTCTAGACATTCTGCTTTTTGAAACTGGAAAGGCTCGGGGATAAATGAAGAATTTTGGTCATTGAAAGGACAGTTGCGGAAGGAACGACCACATTTTCCGTCGCCAACGACCGAAGTTCCCGTCTATTTGCCGAAAACCCAGCGCCAGGGTGTGATGAAAATTGCTCAAGTCCGGTCATGTTTGGGCGCAGTTAATTACGTGCATCCAGTTTGTTTGCACAATCGAGACAAATAGGAAATGGCTCCCGCTCCTCCCCTCGACAATCCGCTTAAAATCTTATATTAAGTTACTCTTGCACAACTTATTTAAATCTTGCTTCGCGCCGAGTAACTAGCTGTGGAGTTTGATTTAACTACTCCCAATTTCCAGCAAAATAACGCGCAACCCAATTACCCTTCATTCCCCACTCCTTTGCCGTTTTAAAAAACTGCACCTCCCTGCCGAAACCCCACAAACCTTCGAAACTTGTGAAGGGTCAACTGCTTCCTATTTTTTTATCCCAGTATGATACATTTTACTAAACTCCTACCCAACATAAGTCACATCATGTTCCCATGCAACTAGGAATGGGTAAAGTTTTTTCTTCATTTCATGTATCAGCGTTTTTGTTATAATCGATTCTAGAACAGATGTTTTCAAAATATCGGTTTTTTAAAAATCGTTTTTCCAAACGTTAACTATCGCTATCCGCAACCATCGAAACTTGTGAGGAGTCCTCACCACCTGCTTCCTCACAAGTTCCCCGATTTTTAACTCCAATCGATATCCCCACCACTCCTCCTCCCCACCCTAACCGTCCCCACTTCAAACTTTGTCGTTCACAACGACAAAGATGCAATCTCAACTCCGCGAATCTGCGGCTGGGGGGTGTCGGGGACTCGCGTGTGTACGTGCGGGAATCGGAAAAGAATACGAGGAAACGTCGTTATTGATTCCCTACGAAACGAACGAGCGGGCGGGAGAGTTCGGCAAGGGTCGCGCGCGAGCGCGAGAGGGGAATACTTGGGAAGCGCTCGAGCCGCTCGGAGGTAAGGGTACATAATGGAACTTGAAATTGGTCGGGCCTGTCCCGGCTGGGCAAGCGGCGCCAGCTATCGAGGGAAACGCATTCCACGCCGAAATTGCTTCGCGCGGCGCGATCCGACGCGAATACGTATAAGGCGCCGACCCGGTTTGAGGTTAGGGACTCGCGTCAAAAAATACGCGGCTAAGCTGCCGGCGGGGGAGGGGGGGCGTTGATTAAAGCCGCCCCGGTTGGCAGCCGCTGCGCCGGCGGAAAGAGGAAAATGGAGGCGAAGGAAAGGAAGGACGAAAAGAGAAAGGGGCGAATGAATATAGAAAGGAACCGAACGGTGGGGCGCGCCGGATATGGGGAGGGCGAGCGAGACGGATACACGGACAGGGTGGGCGCGGGGGGCGGGGGCGCCGCTTGCTTAATTACTAAAAGCTAATCAATTCCGGAGGAAGTAAAGTTTAAATTGCAAACTAAAGTATAGCTTCCCCCGACGTAAACTGCAAAGTGCAAAGCGATATTACCGCTCTCGGTGCATTCTGCAATTAGCTTCGGTAAATCATTGAAAACAAATTATGTAGGACGGTGCCGCGTTGTTGGTAATGCTTATGAAAACCGATTCGTCCGGCCCGCCAAACGCCAGCCGCGCGCGCGAGCGAGAACGCGCAAAGCGCAGCCTCTGCGTCGCTCTTGCGCGCTCCGCTTGCGTCCTGAGAGTCGCTTATTAAATTCTCGCGTACTAATGCCCGAGCTGTAAGCTCGAATATTGCCCGAGACCAACGAGCGTACGCGCGCGCTCTCCCCCCTGGCGTCATCCCCCCGCCCCTCATGCAACTCTCTCTCTCTCTCGCTTTCACGTTCTCTTTGTCCCGCTCGGTGTCCCTGACGAGGTCTCGCTCGCGCCGCCGCCAATTATTATTTCACGACGAATATCGGCCGGAAAATTCACAATCATTTTGGTGCCTTTTGCGGGACGTCGTTATACGTTATTCGGCAGGGGCGAGTTGGCGCATTTTTATGTTAAATCGAACGCCGCCGCCGCGAATATTCCTAGGCGAATTTCGGCGGGCGACAGACGGGGGGAGTTAAAATATTTGGATTCAATTTCAGGGGCCACGCGAGCGCGCGAGATTTCGTATTGATGGATTTATTAAATTGGGTCTCCTTCCCCCGGAGCTGTCTCTCTCGCTCGTGCAACCGATAATAGGTTCCGCGGAATGGTTAACGACAGTTTTAATGTTTGATGCTGACGTCGGCTCCAAATTGCAGGCGGATGTTTCGCGGGCGGATAGTGAAATTGGCATGAGGAGGACGAAACGGCAAGGGCATTGTATCAGACCCGGTCAACTTTAATTACGTTTGATCCGCGCAGGTTATAGAGGAAAAAAGGGTTTGCCGGAGTTTCGGGGTGTTGGTATTGGTGTTCTGGAATTTCAACATTCTCGGAACGTATAGAGAGAGACAATTTCATTTTGCTTGCCATCGAACAAATGGAAAATAAAGTTCATTTTTATCATTGAAATTGTTGGAACAAGGATTTGAACTCGTGAACCTTATTTTATTGAAAATGAATGTGATGTTTCAGTCATTTCTATAGCGAATAACTCGCCAAACTGTCGCTTTAACATGTTCATTCAGCAAAACCAAGTTACAATTTATTAGAAACCGATCAATCCTACCGGCTGCGCCTATACTCCGATGTCCTCGTAATTAAAACAAGCACGATTTGCTTTAATTCAATCCGAAAACAGTTATTTTGCCCCGATGATTGCCAGTCAGAACACGTTTAATTCAACCACCGCGTTTATCCTGATTAAATCTTACAGCGACTGCTTTGCGCCGACATAACTAATAACATCCAGAAACCAATAACACTCAACTTCTTTTCCCGCAAAACAATTTCATCGCAATCAAATTACATATTTACCCAACCTCGTTCCATTTGCTTACGTCCCCTCGATCGGCTTCTCCGACTATTTTCAATTTCGCACCGTCCAATAAATCTCCCCCCCTAATCCCGCTCCAGCCTCTAATTGCAAAATTACCCCTTCTTTCCCCGAAAACAATTGGCGCGCTTGCGATCCCGGTCGAACGTCGAAATTTCGCGCGCGATAAGTCAGCGGCCGACTTGGCCGGTTTCGAAAATGGAATCAATCAAAAATTAATTTCCCCGGCGAACAATTTATCGACGTTATTATCCCGCGATTCAATTAAACCGTTTCAATCAAAGCGCGCGTCTTGTTTTCGAACAGACACTGGCGTCTCGCGGGCCGTTATTCGAGACCGCATTCAGCGCGCAATCGTTCATTCACGTAGCCGTAAATCACGTAATGAAGCCAATCAGCGATCAAATCCGCTTTACGCGTAAACACGCGACGCGCGACGGCGACGCGAAAGAAAGCGGCGAAACCGCGGCAGTCGACTTTGTCGGGCCGAAATTAAATTAATCCGTTCATTATTCTTTGCCGTGCAACGCGTCGCGCTAAATCAATATGACAAAGGCCATTATGAAAACTTGCGACGCGCCGTGCGTCGCTGTTTGTTCGTTCTATATGTTTGCGCGATGATTACGGGCGCTCGCGCCGGCATCCCAATAATTCATTAGATTAATTAATTTGATCATTTAATTGCACTTCGGCGTGTTGCGCGCAGTCCGCGCGCGATTATGCGGCCGCCAGATTGTTCGTCCAATTTTCGTATTGATCCCCGCGTCGATTTAATATGATATACGCGCGCGGAAGAGAGCGCGCGAAGCGCAACACACGCCGCACCGGCGTCGAAACAAGCAATAAAATCAATGTCGTTACCGGCAATTCAATTCGCAAGACACATTGCACAATTTCACATACAATTTTACGGAAGAATGGCCAGGACTCCTATTTACTCCGTAGGTCTCCTAAATCCCCGCCGCGGTACAATAATATCGCCCGCGAGATCGATGCCGCCGCCGCCGCCGCTTTCATTCCGCTTCGTTTTCCGTCCGTCCGTCGCACCCCCAGTGGAGGGGGGAAGGGGGGAGAAGGTTCTCCCGACGCCCCGATTCGCGCGTCCTTTTTTCGCGCACGCGAGCGCCGCGCGCTTTTCCCGCTCGGGCTTTCGGCTTCTGGCCGGGCGAAAAAACAAGCGACGGCGCGCGAGAAATTGGGTCGATATATACATATATATGGCGGGGCGGCGCGGGGCGTATAGAGAAAACGTTAATTAAGAGGCTAACCCTTCGCGTGATTCCTTTCATTCACTCTCGGCGGCGATAACGATCGTGAAATATGTACAGTATTTTTGTTGGCGGAGGGCGGAGGGAGGGCGGGGGGAAGGTTCAAAATACGGATTTTCTATTAAGCCCGGGTGGGAGGGATTGCATTTGGTTTAAGTGAAGTTTAATTGGCTCGATTGTCTGGCGAGGTTAAATATGGGCGAGGGTGGGTCGGAGCTGCCGAGGAATTTTATTTTCGAAGGAACAATTGGCGAGTTTTTTCGGCCTTCGGTCGGTTGGTTTTAATCGGGCGTTTGTCATAAGGTCGGGGCTGTGGAAGGATTTCCTTGGGTTTATGAATATTGTTTGGGATTTTTGCTTGTATATTGTACTTTTGATACAACCATTGGAAGCTGCGAAAACTTCGTACATTTTACGACATATATCGTAAAGTGTACGAATTTTTTGTTGCTTTTACAATATAAATCGTAAAGTCTACGAATTTTTCGTAGCTTTTACGATATATATCGTAAACGTGAAACTACGAAATTAAACTAATTCGTACGACATATATCGTACGAATTCGTTTTCTCAGTGCATCTATCTATTTACTATGTACTTTATTAAGAGTCTATAAAGAGACTTCAAATCGCCTAAAAATTGTTACGCCATTTTTACTTACTACCCTAGTATTTTCGGATTTTAATAATTCCCGACTCTTAAGGATAAATCGAAATTATTCACGTAAAAATAATAACTAAATAAAAACAACCATCAAAACCCAATTAAAACGATCTCATTCGGACAGTTTTTTCCATTAAGGTAATAATGAATATTCTTGTCCTAACGTTTCCATTAGGTAAACAAATACTTCGTATACATAAATGATAAAAAGATACTCAACTACTCCGCCTTAGCGAACGGAAAACAAACACTTTCCCGCCTAGAGGCTTTTTCTGCTGTTCGCAGGTAAACCCCACTTCTCTTAGAAAAATAAGAAAGAAGAATCAGAACTTGGAAGAACTTTTTCTACTCGGTACAGTAAATTTTTACAGACCAAGTAAACTTTACTACACAATTTTGGGAAAGTTTCATAAAATCTACACTAGTATGATAAAATTTATTTAAATTTCAAAACAACATTTTTCTCCATGTATACGAAAATCGTCCGGAAAAGTATTCTAAAACCTCTTGAACAACAACAACCTTTGATCTCACAATTTCGTCTAGCTTTTCAAAAATGTTGCCCCGAAATAATGCCAAATTACACCGCCTTTACAACCACACGACACTATAATGTACTCTATTACGTCGATGTCTATTTACGACGACATTACGCTATGACTAATCCATACCCGTCGCGCTGCTGAATTTTGCATTCCTTCTATTTTCGGCGCAGTAATTGGTCCAGGTGTACGCGAAATTAAGGCACAATTATCACTGAATACTCGTAAATTTACACCTATTTAATAACCGTCGTAAAACCCGAAATATCCCGTTACCAATTTAAACAAACAAACGCTTGATTTGCCATTAAATAATCACGGCAACGCGCGCGTCCCGCTGTTCGATTCGCCATTCTCATTTGAATACAAACGCCGGTGGAACGGCTCTCTTAAAACCGTCCCTAAACAAACGCCATATTAGCGCGACGGTAATTGACAGATAATCGTGCAAACACGTCGTGATTATAATCGGCGCATCCCCGCGCTCGATTATCGGGCAATCGCGTAGCTCGGCGAAATTTCGCTGGTATCTTCGGCGAATGCGGACGTGCAATTTAATCAGCATTAATCTAAATCCGCGAAATTAGCCGGCGGCATTCGAACGGGCGCGGCGCCGAAAAACACAAAGCCTTCCTTCCGAAATTTTAATTGCAGCGGCACATGCGACCTCGGCACGCACGGCCCGTAATGAGCGCGAACCGTATAAGCAACTTTGATTATCGTTCGGTCTTTCGATTCTCGCACTCGCGTAACTCGCGTCGAACACGTTCTAAAACCCGTTGACGCGTTAATCACGGATAAATAAAGCGGCAAAAAGGAATACGAAATCGTAAACGCGGGATCGTTAATGAAGCGCGGGGCGAAACTGGGCGTAGCTATTATCAGTCCATTAACTGATCGGCGCAACTAAATATGGAAATCAAGTAATTACCGGGTTAATTATCGCAAATGTTTGATGAGGAATCGAGGCAAAATGTCCACATGGCCTTTTCGCTGTTCCGCCGCAACTAACGACGCGAGCGCGTAAATACGTTATATGTTAATTGATATAGTTGCGCAAATCGCGTGCAATTTTCATCGTAGTAATGCGACGCTTTAATCGGCCATTCCGATTGCTGCGGCGCAACAGTTTCGACAAAAAATTGATAGAGCAGCGGTGTAAATGTTAATCGGATGACGAAATTTTGGACCAGTCGGACTGATTAAGGAAAGTTTTGAAGCAGGGTAAAAGTAGTTTAGGGACAGTGCAGAAATATTGTCGCAACAGTTTGGGAAGTCTAACTATAGTATAACGATTGTTTTAGAAAGTTGAGTAATGGCACAAGATTAGCCTGGAAAAGTTTAACAATGATACAGTAACAATTTGCAAAAGTATAAAAAGGTGGACTGCATTGAGAAAACGTTGATTATACTGTTAGTCATTTCAAATTAACATTTATTATTTGTAAATGTATGATCTTTTCAACGAATATACAATTTTATTTGCCCAAAATAAATGTTTTACTTAATTCAACTAAATATTGAGTGTTTTCGAAAAATGCTATATCGCGCATGCGTCAGTCGCGGGACTGTTATAGTCTAACCCCAAAGGGCAATAGACCATAACATTGGGCACTACATGGGCATGTAACCTCAATGGGTGCCCATTGAGGGCCAATGTTGGTAAACATTGGGTTTTCAGTAGGCCCCACGTTGGGTCCATGAAGGATTGCCAACCCAGACAACACACTTTTCGCCGTGACTTAAATGTGATGTCACAGTGATGTCACTCGTGCATCACATGCGACTCACAAGCAACTCACAAGTGATACACAATTTCC